>JAVQJG010093736.1:0-45043 GCA_036024015.1 Craterocephalus amniculus | reverse complement strand
GGTTGTTAACGTCAGATATTTTAACAGATATTCCCTTTTTAATACCTGAACTTCTGACCTTATGATAAAACCTGTTAATTACATTTAAATGTGTTTTCCGCTCTGCTGGCGGCGCTGCTGCAGCTTCTGCGGATTATAACCGGCAGAAAGGCGCGCAAAGCATCTTGGGATATGTGAGGCCACGAAGGATGGTAGCTTTGCATCCTCAGAATTTGGGGAAAAGGAGGAAGCATTCAGAGGTCGCATTTTAGGGACTCCTAAATTTTTGGCTAAACGGGAAAGCCTTCGCGCAGCCTTGTGACGTCAGCGTCCTTAATTTGACCTTAAAAGGACGCAGACCCGGAATTGAGACACCCACGGTGACTGTGGAGGCTACTGGAGTACAGTCAAACTGTCATATTCAAGAAACAAGTTCAATAATCACCAGTGCATGATCATTCTGGAAGTATCCATCAGAGATGGTTCAGTGTGCCGACAAAGAGACTTTAATGTTTCCACCTAGTCTTGCTCTACATCTGCATGCTGCAGCTGAAACAGATGCTTATCAGACCAGACATTTTTCCAGTCTTCTATTCAGAGATGGTATTCTGCTGTTAGTTAAAATACTGTTGTCTTTTTTTTTATTTATCTCCAACCGATCTGACCATTGGCCTTCAACTTCTGACAACAAGGGATTTATATCCACACAGCTGCAGCTCACAGGATACCTTTTCCAGACCATTCTGTGTGAAAGCCTGATATGTGTGTGTGAGTGTTTGTGAAAATCCCAGCAGGTGTCTGAAATACTCAGACCAGTGTGTCAGGCCATGTTAAAGTCACTAAAATCCTCATTCTGTTAGTTTGTCTTGATCCTGTTGCCTAATTTAAATTGCTGCCATGTGATTGGCTGATTAGCTGTTTGTGTTAAGTGATTGAACAAGTGTAGCTAATAGAGGTTGATGAGTTAAACAGCCATATTATTCAAGCACTCATGTAAAGTTGGCTAAAGACTGGGAGTCCGGGGATGTTTAGATGGAATTAATGATAGTTTCTCTGTCTGAGGCCATAATTTATAATAAGTTGTGCATTCCTATTAAAATCGACAAACTTTTGAAAATAGCACACAGTAATACAAATAGCGAGCACTGAAAATTATGACACAAATGAGATGTTAAGGGAAATGGAGATCAGTGTCAGCTCTCATCCTTTAATCAAGATTTTTGACACTTTAATAGAGTAAACTTGTCAGCTGTACACGTAAGCACCTTCACTTTTTTTTCATGTTATATTGAATCTGTTGCTGATTATGGATTTTTTCTCAGTTCTGAACAGATTGCAAATATTTTTGCTTGTACAAACTTTTCTACTCTCCAGCATGAGGGAAATATGAACATTCCTTTTAACTAACTGTAATATTGAAGCATTGATGGAGTGAAAGGGCCAGAAGGTCCATGTTTATAAGACTACATATCTGTGTGTGTTTGTGCAACACTGCTCCACACCTAACCAAGATCACTACGCTTTTTCCAGGCGTTCCCACTGAGATTTGAGCCCACGACTCTGTTTTCATGTATGCATGTTTTCCCGTTTAAGTACCCGTCAGAGGTGTGGAAGTAAAATTTTCGGCAGAATGGATTACCATCATTAACTAGGCGAGGTCTAAATCATTCGGCCTGGATGGTACGGGCTGCGACGGCTTTGCCTTTCATTGCCACACAGTAGCGAACCCTGTAATCATCGCTATTCCTCAATCGATGAGGCATCCATTCAGTGCCTCAATTGACAAATTGACTCCTTAGTCGCCTGCTCGCCCCTTCCTGCCTCTCTGTTTCTGGCTCCAGATGAAAGGGGAGAACATTCTGCCTCTCTTTGTGTATAATCCTCCCCTATTTCCATAAAGCTTTGGAGTTTCCCAGTGTTTGGATAGAAAACAGCAACGGATTGCTCAACCCAAGCACTGATAATGTGACTGCTGGCTGCAGCGTGGAGCACAATAATTCCATTAAGTGTTCGGCTCCGCATGAGCGATGATGCCGACATTTGCTTCCTCAGCATCGGTTTACTCCTCCTTGTGAGAAGATGCTTATTTTTGCCTCTGTACACATGCACAGCAGGGATGGCTGATAACCATGTCTCCATGTGAGTGGAGCTGACACAGTTGATATTTAGGGATATGCATCATTGGTTCCTCCTCATCTGAAAAAGGCTTTGATGTGCTTAAAATAATGCAGTGAAATGACAGTTTTGTCTTTTGCTTCATTCAGTTTGAAGCTATATCTCATCAAATACTCCCCCCCCCTTTTTTGCAATTTATTGTCAAATTGGACCAATTGGATTTAAACCTCTGCCCTTATCCACATGAACTCAGTGACTTACATGGACATCAGTCCATGAAAGTGTGATCCAGCTGCTATGGCTGATCAAGGCCCCTTAACTGTATTGAGAACCAATCGTGTCTGTCATGTTCTGCCAGTTTAATGCTCCAGAGTGAGATGATGACAGTAATGGATGATCTATTCTTTGGCTGTGAGATGTAACCCTGCATCACTTAAATTGATGGATATAGAGCTGTGTGTGGGAGTGGAGGATAAAATAAATGATGTAGGCAATTAAGAAATAATAGAAGATTAAGAGAGAAAAGAGAATCCATCGGTAACAAACATTTCTGGCACTTTCTTTAGAGGAGGCGGTTACAACATTGCTGACAGAAATGTTAGCATTGATTTTATTGTTAGCTAATGATCACGGGAGGTTCCCTCGCAATGAGAAGTCATTAAATCTGCATGTGACAGTTTGCTTATATCACTGTCACCCACGCAGCCCTTTACGTAACCTGTATAAAAAATGTTTGTTCATGGCTTTTTTTGCCAATACTTAGAACTTTCCCCTTTTATAATTTGAGCCGTAACTTAAAGTTAAAATCCAAACAATTAAAAAATGACTGAACAGACTAAGGAGCAAGGCTGACACTGGAAAAAAATAGGGCTGTCAAATAAAGAATAAAGAGAGAAAACCAAATAATGTGTCTGTAAACTGCACAAAAGACAAAAAGTGTTTCTTTGTTTTATAACAAAGCTTCATGGATCTTAGATTGTTTTTATTTTCTTTCTAAATGATGCCACATGCGTATGTGGATCGTGGCCATGAAAAATTAGCCAATCCTGTCTGCCAATGCTAAACAGCTTTTTCTGCTTCTGACTTCCATGGCTGCCCTCCTCCATCAGGTCTGTTTGTGCTGGTGTTGGCACCATTGCGCTGGGAACTGGACATGCGGTGGAACATTATGTTCAGTCATGAGTTCAGATTTCTGCCTACTGCAGTCAGATCATGAGGTCAAAGTGTGGAGAGGACGCAGACCCTTCTGCTGATTACTGCACTGATGGGCAACAGCTTTTGTTTGAGACAGAGTGATGATGTGGGGCAGCATCCGCCCTCACTGGAAAAACAAGGTTTGTCAGCACTGGAGGCAACCTCAATGCTGAGAGGTACTGAGATGAGATTCTGAACCAGTGGCAATCCCATAGTTAACAGAGGGTTTATCCAAGACAACCTCTCAATTTGGGAATTGAGAGGATGGTTTGGCCTGCTGACAGTCCATTTACCAAGTCCTCATTGAAGATCAGCTTTTATAAATGAGACACCATTTAAAAGGGGAATAAACATTCAAAAATGATGATGAGGAATACACGAGTTAAATAAAACTTGGAAAATAATTAAAAAGATGTCAAACCAGAAACAATCCATGATGCATCAGTTATCTTTTAGCAGTGGAACTTTTTGTGATAAGGAAACAAAATGAATTCATTGATTTTTTTATCAAAAGCATCAATGATTTGGTGGTTGTTTGTCCTGCTGTAGAAGCAGAAACCTTTTTAGTTTCATGACTGGCTGCATGGACAATCATTAAATGCTGCCTTTTTCTTCCACCAAAGCAAACCTTTTGCAATTTGTGGCCAAAATGCTCAATTTAACTTTATCTCTGCTGAACACCTGCTTCAAGAACAATGGGCTTATCGAGATGTTGCACACTTGGTTTCCTTTTGATGACTCTTCAGTGTGAGCTCTGTTTGTGTGTCTGCAGAGCGTGGAGGACTAGCACGATGCCGCTTCCAGGACTTGAGCTTGCTTGAAATTCCTGCTGAGTCAGCTGTACATAAATGAAATTAACTTACTGAGGCAAGATACAAGTAGCAGAACAATTAAACTCCTGTACACACCACTGATGAATGTAACAGTGTTTTTCTTTTAATGTATGAATTAAAAATGTCAGATTGACCAAATGTGACCAGAGTTTTGTCTTGCATACCTATATATAAGTGAAATACAACTAAAGGAATTATACTTGAACCTGCTACATCATCACAATTATTCAAATGGCTGCTAAGATTGAGGTCAAGCAACATAATATGTATGAAAGGATTGCCATTTGCTGGTCTTGTGGAGTGTAATGTAGTAAAATCTATTGATTCAATTAATGCACTACACCATGCAGTAACTCCAGAACTTGATAATGTGGTGCTGTGTGGATGTCTTGTGCCTGGTCGCTAACCATTTTTGAAGTTGGTAGGTCAGAGTGCCCTCCACAGGGCTGCCTCTACAGATGGCTCATTAGACTAGTGTTTGATATACACACACACACACACACACATACGCGCCTTCCACGTCGCCGCCATCTCCCATCCCTCCATCCCTCCATCCTGCTGTCATCCCTCTTTCATCAGTTTAACACCCGACCAGCTGCTCACATCTACAGTACCAAAAGTTCACAGATAGACAGAGCTCTGTGACATATTGTACCAAGAAAGCTGCAAAGAACTCCGTCATATCAGGCCAAATTTAAGAAGTTGGGACATTGTGCAAAGAGTTAAAATACTGAAGATGAAAGAGCGGTGTACATTTCCATTACATCCTCTATTTTAACTGAATCTTCTAAACAGCATTTCAAGATTCAGTTTGTTTTCTTTGGAAAATTTCTGCTAAATTTGAATTTATTTTGATCAGGTTACATACAACATGAAAAGACATGAGTCTGTTAGAAGTAATAACGTGGAGGGATTTAGTGTTTCATGAATGAATTTGTTTTTAGTTTAAAGAAATGTCTTCAAAATGGGCAGAGCCAAAAAGCAACGTTGAAAGGTCATGATTTCCGGTCCTCAGGCAGCTACATTAGAGCAAACACGTTCCTGCAGCAGGGACCTCTGCATGTGGGTTTAGGGACATCTAAAAACCAATATCAGTGACCACAGCTCACTGGACCTACTGGATCCACAAAATGCAAGTTAATATTCTAACATACAAAGAAAAACAAGATCCAGAAAGATTGCTGCAACTTCTTATCTAAAGAAGTAGTTGGGTGAAGTGAAAATTTGAGATGACATGGTCTGACAAACCAAAATATAGGATTTTGCTTGAAAATTTTTATCAAAACATCAATGGACCAAAAAAGTGGAAGAAGATTTTTTGCAAAGTTACAAGACAAGCCTCAAATGAAATGGATGTGCGTTAGTGAACATGTCATGACGAACTTGAACTTTTGTGATGTTCAATTATGTCTGAATAATGCACACAAGTTTTAGAGAAATTCGAAACATCTTTTTTTTTTCTGGGAATAGGCCTACTTTGTGCCTTTCAACAAGACATTGCAAATCTACAGTTTACAAAACTTTTTCCCAACTTAAAATGTAAAGTTAAGTTTCTGGGTATCAAGAGTTGGCTCCAAAAGCTTGTCAGACAGAAACGGTCACAAAATGAAATCTAGTTTATTATCTAGCTTGAAACCGTAACTATAAGTTTAACCATTTAGATGAAAGACTACAGTGTGTGATGTAAACATTGTCAACATAAAACCACACACAATTAAAAATTTTGTTTCATGTTGGAATAAAATGGGAATTTTCAAACATTTTCAAGTCCTCAACATTACACTGGAAAAAAAGGCCACACTAAAATTAAATAATAAAACAAGGTTTATTCATTTGAAATAAGCAAATCTGCTAGTGGAACAAAGGAAAATTCTCTTTATAAGATTTCTTGGAATAAGGGAATATATTAAAAAATCACAAGATCTTTACATAAGCTGAAAAAAGACTACTTAGCTATATTTTACTAGTATTGTGAAGTTTGTTGTGATTAAAAGTAATATTTCCTCCCTATTGTCTTAAAGTTCCTGTATGTCACTGAAATGTTACTCTTTAGGTGATTTTTTTATATCAATTTAAGCACAAGATATTTTGTTTAGAATTTAGAAAAATGCACTTACAGTAGTAAGATTTGGTTTTTGTAGTGTGTACTAGGAGTCAAACCATTATAATGTAATGATTTTCTGCATTAATTTTGCTATTACAGTTTATATCTCCTTTAAAGTAAATAATCCAGGCATCTCCACCCCCAAAACCTTATTTATACTTTTAATACGTTTCTGAGATTGTCTGGAAATTCAAATAAATTCTGTCCATAACTGTTTGAGTTATGTTGCAGACAGACAAACCAACACCGAATACGTGACCTCTGCCGTGGTTGAGGTAATAACAAATACTAGATATTTAGCATAATTACTTACTCGGTGTAATAATAATCTGCACTGAGCCGTTTGCAGATATAAATAAAACTAATTTATACTTCAGTTTTGTGCCGTACATTGAAGCTGATTATGCAAACAGTTGCTTATTTACACATCCAGCAATTAGTAAAATTACTATTGATTGGGGGAGATTAAAATAGATTTCTGGAGACCTGATGAATGGAAATCCAATATCCACTTTGGTCTGTGATAATCCTGAGCAAAATAAAGATTCGTTTACCAGTTTTTTGCTTTTCTGTCATATATCCATGAAATGTAGGTTTACCATTGTAACATTTCTGAATGTTTTCCTCTTTTCCGCCACATGAAGTCACAACTCTGGCTAGGCAGATGTTTGATTTGTTTAATCAGCGTAGCCTAATTAATGAATAATGAGTTCGGCACTAAGTAGTTGTCAATGAGAACATAGGAAGGTCTTTACAGACTTAATGGGTTTACAAATCCTGTAGTTGTTGCAGAACACAAATTGGCAGCTTGTTCTTGAAGTATAGAATTTGCACAATCTGCAGTCTGCCTTATCTTGACTTTTTAGAGGCAATTTCTGAAATGGAAGCATCTGCATGCACGTGCACAGGGTGACCTATAGTGACTAATGCTCAACAACTTAAAGTAAAACACACTTTATTATAGAAACATGGGATAAAGCCCCTATAGTTGTGTGTCTGTGAGCTGCAATTTTCATAATGGCTAAATGCAGAGCTTGACACGGCAAACGCCAGTCGCGTTTGTTCCTTAGTTCGGCTGCCAAATGGGTGTGTTCCAACTCTTTCATCATTATAGCATGTGTGCATCCCAGAAGTTTATTAGATGTTGTTTACAACTTTCGGGGAAGGTTGCGTGCTCAATGTTTCCGTGAGTTATTAGAGTGTGTGTTTTTGTGTGTGCACTGTCTGTCTTATCCGCGATATCCGAGGTTGACAGACAGTCCTTGCTTGAGAATGCTTCGCTGATTAAATGGGCTTGACCCATATGGGGCAAGCAGGGCCGCACCGCCTCATTGCTTCCGAAACAACCGCCATAAATTAAGAGATAACCCCGAACACATGCAGACGTACACACACACACACACACACACACACAAACATACACTTATGCATCTGCTGAGCACGAAGAAGTGAACTTGAATGTGAACGATGTCAGCATGGCCTACAGGAAAATCTTTCCTCATCATGAGTTAAGTAATCTTTACATGTTTCAGGATCCAGATAGAGTTTGAGAAGAAGCAAAAGCATTGAAGAATGTTTTAAAACTGGAAAATTACAGAAGATTTCCCTGATTGCTGGCAGGGAGGAGAGGAAATATGAATAGTGTGAGGCCGAATAGCAAAGAGTCTGAGTGTGGTTTCAGCCTTTTTATAATATTCTGAATATTTCATTACAGCAATTAAACAGCCATAATCTCCTGCCTCAGAAAAACAGGGTCATCTAACTAGTCCCTGTATCTCATACTTTTCTTTTGGGAAACTGATTATTTAGAGATGTCTTTCCTCCTATCTATGAATTGTTAGGCAGCTGAGTGAAGACCACAAAACAGAAACAAAATGCCCTAGTAACAGTAACTACAGTAGAAAATCAAAATGGTCATCTCCCCCTAAAACTATAGACTTCAAGTCAAGTAGATTTTCACAAAACAGCAGTGCAGTTTATCAAAGAATTAAGTGATATCTGATAAATGAATAATGTCTGGTGCAAAAATATAGCCTAAAAAAATGAACCTGCTAGAAACACCAGCAACACTCCAGAAAGAAGTAAACCCAAGGTTTGCTTTTTCTATGAGAAGCGAATTTCACTATAAACTATAAACATGTTTTTCTTAACTAATGCAGGGTTATAGGGGGTTTGCAGCAGCAGTTTTTTACTACAAATGCACATTTTTGTACTTTTTAAACCACAAAACGGCAAAGATGAGACAGGATTTACGATTTTGTAGAGTGTTTTCTTTTGTATTGTTAATCTTTGGCTGCTAGCTCACAGACCTTTTTTGCCCACACCGATGAGACAGACACCATTGTAATCAGCAGAATATCTGCTTTTTATGACACTTTCTTTGTATAGTTTGATTGAAGAGGATAAATGCTATTCTAATGTTTTCGTTTCATGACCATTTAATTGCTTGGGGTTTGAAGTGTATTTTGTTTAGATGCAGTGATTGTTAGAGATGTTTGGCAGAGATTGCATGCTGTCATTGTGGTATACAATGTTAGTTTATGCAAAATCCTTGAATTGGGAATTTTTGTGAGGAAGAGCGATAAGTTTACCTGTAACTGTGGTTGCTTAAATAATGCAGAGAACATGAGCCACATGCAGTAAAGACTCATCTAAAGCAGATTTGCAGACAGCATTGTTTTCTTTTATTGACCCCACTTCCTCTCGGATTAATTAGTTTCCCATTTACCTCACCAACAACAATCCTTGACTCTATATACAAACAGTCTTAAAGGTTTTTTCTCTTCTCTTCTTGCTCCTGAAATAGTCTTGACCTCAAAGCTCATCTCTTAGCAATAACCAGGAAAGCTTAAACAGTGTTCTTCTTTCCTCAATCAGACAGTCCTGGAAATTGACTCAAGGTTCAGTGTGTGAAAGTACACAGGTGGCTGCAAGAGAACAACACATTGATTGTATCTAAAAGGTGCTGTCGTTTTGGGTGCAGGTACTGTCCCTGAGTGCTGGTAGATGGGCTCAGGAGATGGCTCACAACTGCTTGGTTACACAGCGTAATGAAAGCTTCATTTTCTCTGCTTTGGATCGACCTCGGCTCATCCATCACCAGAAGCCCATCAGAGAGGCAGTGGGGGAAAAGTGTGGAGCCTCCGGGACTGCATCGCTTCCCCATCTCTGCGATAATGTCCAACTATGTTCTATTATTAGTTTTCTAATTTTCAGAGGTCATCAGTTACTGATTTTAGTCTGAGGAAAAAAAGATTGCAATGACCCTGATTCGCTCCTGTTGGGCCGAGATACGGCACATTAAAGAGATCATACACGGTCTAATGAGGTGGGTTAAAAGGTCAGGGTCCAAACACTTCACTGTAATTACTGCTTACAGTCTTCTAAATCCTCCTGTTTTAAGCGTCCAGTTGGAGATTTTCATGTACCAGTTAAATGTACATTAAAGTTTTTAATGTTTGTCTGATCAAGCTTTTTATCTGGAGAGAATAGTCATTCATAAAGCCAAAGACAGACAAAGGTATAGATGGAGAAAGAAGCTAAAGATGCTTCAGGGAATATGGTGGCGGCTCCACTGAGGCTCTAATGAACCCTGACTTGCCTGACCTCTTGGGGCTCCAGAGACTGTTGGCAGCCACACAAACTACAGCCAATTATACTCAACCCAGAACTGAGGGAGGATTACAAAAGAGAGTAGAAAACAGTTACTAATGAGTATGTCCATGTGCAGTGGGGAGGGATGGTCTTTTTATGACTTGGAGGCTAAAGAAAGTGCCAAGTTGAGAGCAAATAAAACTGGATCTCTGTTCATCATAGAGCCACAGAACGTTAGAGTACAGATCTACAATTGGTTTAGTTCGGCATGTTTGTTCGCATCAGATGTTTTTTAACAGCAACAAAAAGGATCAGTCCACTATTTATTACCTCTCTGGTGCCAATTGATATGAAATAAAAAGGCAAGACTTAGGATGCATGTGTGGATGTATACTGTGGTTACTATTTCTAACTCCAAAGAGCTTACAGCCATGAACAGATTGAGATGAGCTGTGAACAAAAATGACTCCCAACCTCTTTGAAAGCGGAGAAATGCTGAAAACATAGCAAACAAGCCATATCAGCCCTGTGGAATGTGACAGTGCTTGGCATTGAGTCCTCACAACACATTGGTGTGAATATCATAATGTGAGGCTGCTGTCCTTTTTTGGTGATAACTTGAGCATTGTTACATAATCGGTGCACAAATATAAAGTTGTAGAAAATTTGAAATAAGCCTCACAACTAAGACATAATTTTATTTTAATGCTCAGACTCTCATCACCTGCCACCCTTTTTTTTCAGCTCTTGTGGCCTTCATTTGTAAGAAGCTCAACAGGAAAGGCAGTCGCAGAGAGTGGGTAATGACAATGGCTGGGTTTAAAAAATTGATTAAAATCGATTCAGGAATAAAAATTGATTCATAAAATGCCAAAATCAATTTTTATTTGGCCATTCTTTTTTACTGTACTGTTTCTGTCAACTCTGTATTCTGTTTAACATGTAAGACTTGTTATTTTCACAAATAAATGTTAGTTATGTATTTGACATGCCAGTGCTGGACATTTTTTTAATAAAAACATGAATAAAATATGTATAAAAAATACACACTGTTGAAAGGTTGCTTCAGCGTTTCATAAAAATTGCAGTCTGTGAGTGTCTAATATTCAAGAAATATTGATGTGATCTGAACATGAATCAATATCGAATCGAAAATAATTGAAATTGAATCAACTAATGCTCTTGCGTACAAATTCGAATCGATTCAGGAAATTAGGAGTGGTACCCAGCCCTAGTAATGACATTCAGCTTAGGGCTCCAGGCCAGGACTCAAACCTGGGCTAACTGCACAAAGAGCCGCTGTACATGGGGCAGGTGCTCAATATGTCATCAGTAATCCAGTCACTGCATGCATTCAGCCCTTCCAATGCATCTCCTCTCATTAAAAAAGAAAAAAAACTTTGATTTGTGTCATCCTGCTTGTCTTGCAAGCTTTTATGACATTGATCTGACCCAGCCTTTATATCAGCATGCATGCAGTCTGAATCTGCAAAAATTTATTCAATGATGAAGCCTAACTAAAGTATATAGGCTCCTCTGTTTTGGGGGCACTATTACAAGGCATTCACTGCAGAATAACTGTAGCAGACTAGAGAAATTAGAAAAGGGATTAATTGTAAACTGAACATTACCTATAGATTTGGATTATTTTCTATATTTGTTCCTTGTTTATAGTTTTTGCAATTAACTAAATGTTCAGGAAATTTCCTGTCCAGATTCTAAAACAGACATACCTTTTTTCATTTGCTCCACAGTAACACACAAGCACAGTGCAGTAGACTGCTTTAAATATTAATTATGTTGTCTTGTTCCTTTATTTACTGATTTGATAAGTTCCTTTGTATAGTGGTGCAGCTACTGCAAATTTCATGATTCCGTTCAAGTAGCACAACTGAAAACTCTTCTAAATAATCCACGTGAAACACTTGAAAATGATGTGTGGTTCTTGAGAGGATAAAGTAGCCCTTTAGGAGGATTTTAGCCACAGAATAAAACCTTTGGGATTTAATGCTGGAATGACGGCTGTGTTCACAGCATATAGACTAAAGCTGTTTGCTTGTAGCAGAACATTAAATAACATCTTGATGGCATGTCAGAACATAATAAATGAGTTTACTCTCCTTATGATACAACAGCTGTTCAGCGCTACCAAAGGAAACATATATTCTATATTCAGTAAGTAGAGATCAGTTGTGTGAGATTTATTAGGGGATGATGTTACTGTGATACAGGACATGGGCTGAAGTAAATGTGAATTCTGCTTCACTTCACTCAGATCCAAATGAACCCCTGTTTGTAAGGAAATAGTCAGAGGTGTAAAATATACTGTGAAATATACTGTAAAAATAACCAGATAATTTAAACATTTGGTTGGCTCATGCAAATATTCCATGTTTGCAAAGCTTTTCAAACTCAAGGCTTTTCTCTATTTTGTGTGTTTGGTTTTGTTAGACTGCCAGGAACAAATATGTTTTCAAAGGGTTCAGCAAGTTTGGAAAGATCCAATCTCTACATTTGACATTTTTACCTCTTCTTGGATCAAGTCAATAAACAGCCACATGTATGTAAAACTTATTTTACTGAATATGTCCAGACTAGAAGTGGTTATATTAATTATTTAAATCTGAAAAATATATTTATCCCCTTAGAAAAAAGAACTGTGTTCATTATGTAAATATTTTAATTTCATATTAAATTTCTATTTTTGATATTTAATTATTATACTTTTAAAAATCTTGTAGTTTAGAAAGGGAATGTGTTATCTACAACTTGAACTTTTCTCTAACTCTTTGTGAAGCAATGATTGGTATACCTGTAGATTAGAAAAGAGCCAAAATGCAATAAAGTGTTGGATGGGTTTGTTTATACCTAATGAAAATGGGTCTCAAAATCTGTGATAACCAGATAAGTTTGATGAAGTGAAGATGCTCTGACCTTTAGAACTGTATCTGGGCATGTATTGGATGTAGAGAAGAAGAAGTTAATGGAGGTGCCTTCCATTCCTCATTGAGAGCGAAAACCCCACAAGCCTCACAAAAAACACAAAAAAACATCCCTCCCCACTGATCTCTGATGTAAGATGTGTAGGGATTATATCATATATAAGAAATGAGTCCTTGATTAACAAAATTTCTCAAATTGCTCAAAGCTCACAAATGTTTTACAAATATAAATATCTCAAGTTCTGTGTATGCCCTCATTTGTGTGAACTGAGGTGGCTGAATTGGCATAGATACGTTTGATTAATTGAATGAAATTAGAACCAAAACCAAATCTATGGCAGGTGAAGAACAGACGGTCTCTTTCAACCCCTTCAAATCCCCTTTTGGCATAGTGATATTGATGTTTGAGAAGATTTGGTATTGGATCAACTATGATATAGTTTAAAGTCTTTCACTTTCTGAATTGTTTATTTCTTGTGTAGTTCTTAAGTTTTACTCCACTGTGTAGGAAGGAAATATCCACTTCATGAGATGGGGACCCAGAATCCTGCAGGAGAGGGAATTTGTTCTAGAGTTGCATATGTAGTTGTTGAGGCAGCCTTTAGTTAGTTCTTCTTGTCTCATCTGGCTGTGACTGCATCTTGCCAAGAAGAGGTGTTGAGGTTTTTGGTCTGGATGGTACACAGTGTATCAGTACACACAGGAGTGACTCTTTACTGACAACTTTTCACAACTTTGCATCATGGCATTATGGCCTAGCTACATTTTGCTTTAGTTCGTCGCATCACATGACAGCAACTGGATATCAACACACTGGGCATTTTGATGATTTGGTAAAGAAACCAATGAAGACCCTTGAAGAAAAGAGGAACAGACAGAGAGAAAGTGGAAAGAGTCAACATCAGACTGGCTTCTGGTGGCTGGAGAGCGCTCAGAAGAGACAAGTTGCATGTTTAATGCTGAATTAACTGTTAGGGGGCACAAAAGTGAAAAAATCTGCCAAAGTTCAGAAGTGCAACTTAAGATACTGTATTAGCTTCCAAATAAGGACTTCGGGTAAAAATTTTCTAACTTTTCCACTTATTACACGGTAATGAGGAAGCATTGTTTGTGATAGAGACTTCTGGTTTTATAATCTGAGTGCATGTCGATGAAGGTTCTCAATCATCCAAGCCATTTTCATTCAAAAGAGTTGAAGCAAGGCATCTTGATTTATAGAGTTTTATTGAATCTGGGTGCTGTTTTTCTGTTTTTTTCCCTGTTTCTTCTTCTCTCTTTGGTCTTTAAATCTCTTTTCTTGCAGGGGATGCGTTAAGCTCTCCTACACCACCTCCACTGCGCTCCCCAGGGATCCCATCACGCTTACCGTCTCCCATGGGTACCTCAAATCTTCCCCTCATCACCGCGGAGACCCAGCAAGCAGTTTGCTCCCAGCAGGCAGTGGTCCAGTGAACATCTTCAGCAATAACACACTATTATCAGCTGCCCTTAATAGAGCTATTTGGCTGGTTCTCATTCCTTCGAATGCCTCATAAGTTCCTGCACTGACTGGCTGGAATTACTCCACAACTCGGTGTTTTCAGTCATGGCACCCATGACGCTAAAATCCTATTAGAGCCTCATTCCAATTTGACCTTCTTGTTGGCATCCTGCTTAATATTTCCCCACCCCAACAGTTCAATGTGTGTAGTCTGGTAAAATTAGCAGCTTGTTTTTGTCACATTTGCAGGAACCTGTTGCGCAATAGAATTAAGAAATAAATAGAAATACAAAAGAACATGATTTCTCTTATAGGGTGAGGTAATTTGTTGTCTTCTTTGCTGAAAAAACAATTCAAGGTTTATTCCTCCTCGTATGATGATTTATTCAATAAGCTAAACCTCAGTTGTTATCCACTGTTTATCTTTGTGTGATTCCTTTTGCATAGGGTCTGTAATCTCCTCCTACAATATTCCTCTCCATAACTTCATAGAATTTCCCACAGTGATACCACTGGGGTATATATTCCACAAAAACATGTAATGTATACATAAGCAGTGGTTTTCATGCCTGCTGGCTGCTTTGAATAAATGAATTTCTGAGGCTCCATCAAGACCCTGAAATTAGAACTCTGGTCTATAAAAAACAACATCTCACAAGGCAGCACACAAGGTCAGCACTGAACAGCAAATCTTTGTATTTTAGCTCTATTTCACATAGTACAACAGCACACCTTGACACGTACAGATTCCCTCGAGACCTTCTTAACCTAACCTTTACAGAGGTCGAGCTGCTGCCTTCATACGAGGAGACGTGTTATGGCGGTTTGTTCGCAGCCTTTAATCTTTTAGATACAGTAATACAGTAACACCTTTTTTATTAACAGACCCTGAACGGTAATGAGCATAGCTCTTATGTGTTTTATAATGTGCATTTGTAGAGCCATTGCTGCCCAGCAACGTCACATGGCTGAGAAACAGCACAATGCAGCTTTTGCATCCACAACAGAGTGTGACGTGACAGCTAGTGACGAGCTCTCAAATCTCCTTATCTAGTATCAGTCAGAGCTTCGACTTCAGTCTAATTTAATTTTTCATTTATTTAAATCATGAGAGCCCTCATTTTTGTGCATTTTTTTTTTTTTCTGATATTTCCAATGACCTCTACAATCACTAGGTCTCAATCCAACAGAGGAGCTTCAGGATACTGTGGGACAGGAGTTTTTCATCATGGATGTGCAGCTGACAAACCTGCAGTAGCTGTGTGGTGCTATCATATCAATGGAGCAAAGCCTCAGAGGAATCTTTCTAACACCTGTTTAATCTTTGCCACATGGAATTAAGGCAGTCCTGAAGGAAAAAGATGGTTCAGCATGCCACTAGCAGGCCTAATGTACCTAACAAAGTAGACTTATATATATATATACATATTCACTAAATACACTCAGACCCACAATTACCTATGCCCCTACTTCATTTTAATTAGTTTGAATTTACCTGGACTTCAGGCTTTAAGCAACATAAACAAGTGCCGAACAACACAGAGACATCATGTGTTGTGCTTATTTTTTCCATAAAAATGTTTCTGTGTCTGTTTTTTCAGACCCTCTATTTGCTCTCATAGCAAACTATTCTTGAAATTGCAAACAAGGTTTTGCCTCCACTGGGTTTTGAGACGACTCCAAAACCACCTCGGCAATTATCAGAACTAGATTGCAGTTGTAGCAAATAAGTCTCTTGTTTATCACATTTTCCGGCCACAAGAAACCAATTGAGTGAATAACTTATTCAGAATAAATCAGAATCGGGCAATGATTTTGGGCTTAACTGTTCTTCTATAACTCTAAGTGATTTTATTTGACTTTCATACAGCAGCTACTGCATTCTTTTTATCCGATTCATTTTTGCACAGGTCATTAATTTGGTTTATTTGTGATATTATAACTCTTACGCTGCACTTTGATTTATTCTAATGTGCTTTAGGATTTTTTACGTTATTGTTTGATGGTGTAAAAATCCATGGAGAAGTCAAGATTTGCAATTTCCACGATGAGCTCTTTCAGCCTCTGCTCTCTAAAGAGCCTCTGCTTCCTCAAGCAGAAATAGGTACCATTTATGAGAACATCCAGCTGGTTATGTGCCCGTCTCACAGGACTGTTTCACATGCAATTATCAATACAGCACACAGCAATGTAAGGCAGATATTACACCCAGCAGCCACGCTGTAGCTTTGATATTAAAGTGCACATTTGTATTTAATTTATAGTCCAGAGTTCATTTCACTGGTTCCTGCTCTGATCACATGGCTCTTTCATCTTGCAAAGATTTTCCAGGAAAAAACCTGTCATGTAAAAATGATGTAAAAGATTGTAACAATTACTCTGTAAATATCCAACGTTTATAGTTGCAAGCTTATCTAGTCACATATGGAGCTTGGAATGAACCAGAACAACAAAAGAGGAGGGCAGAACAAAATGTTTCCTCTTCTTTTTTTTTTTCTTTTTTTTTACACCTGTCTTGTCCAGCATTGTTGAAAGCAGAATGATTGTATGGCTGCTGTTTGGTGCTGGGCAAACTTACTCTATCAAGTAGGGATTTGTTTCCTCTTCTTGCCTGGCTGGCATCAGACAACTGCATGCTGCTCTTGGCCACCCTATAACTCAAGCTGACATCAGCCCCTGAATCTACAAACCCCCTTTTGGGTTTATCGCCCCTTCACCAGCAACTTTCCCCCAGAAATTATCAATATTTCTGTGAAATGGTGATTAAAATTCTCTCCAAATGCATTCTGTCTTTTGGCGGTGAGGTAGTGCATTTACACTGAAGGAGTAAGCCATCGGCTTAACGGGCTCGTAAATGATAAGCCACGGTGTACTTGTCTCATTACAGAGGAGAGAGCGTGCCTGGATTTTTATGAGAGATATGTGACTTTGTGTGACTTTGTGTAACATGTCAAACATGTGACAATGCCACTGTGGAGGACAGACTCCTATTCTGAAGACTTTTCTGTGGAGGACCTTGGGCCTAGAAGGACATCAGTTGACCTTGACAAAAAGCTGAGAAATCTTCAGTTCAAAGTTTCAAGTAAGAAAATCAGTGGTTAGTGACAAAAAATGTAATATCACTAAAATTGATTTTATTTAGAGACTTTACTAAAATGACTTTTTATTCACTTATGAGCACTTTATACCTATTTGTTGTGGATCCACATAGATGGAAGCTGCCACCACTTTTCTATGGTGTACGGTCTGGTGGAGAAATACAGAACTGTATGACATGGTTATTTCTACAAAGGTCACATCCTGCACATGATTACTTTTTGTTTTGCTTGTTTGAACTGAAGGAAACTCATTGTATGCAAGTGTATATTGACATGTACAAGCATTTTGCTTTGGCTGGTTTTGGTCTCAACAGTGAACCGTTTCATGTTTTTGATGAAATTATTTGTGTGACCAAGTAAAATAAATTGAACTGTGTCTTTGAATGGACAAACTGTGTGTGAGATGAAAACCCTTTGAGTTTTAAAACTTCAGTACTGTGTTGCTAGAGTAATGTTTGTCTCCAGTACTTTAGCACTGTTTTGGAACATGGCATAGAAGATAACAGAACACATTTACACAGTTTTGACATTGGTGCTCCTGAGGCCTCTGGATGTTTGTCAGGATGAATTTTGGTTCACGTAGGCCACTGTTCCTTCAGGTGTTAATGTTGGGCAGGAATAATGTGTTCTTTGTATTTCCAAGAAACACAAAATCTAACCTGATTGTGGCACCATCAAGGTTAGGATGCTTTACAGCTTTCATTCTGTCAAGATGCTGGATTTTATTGTCTTATTTAATGATGTCCCAGTGAGAAATGTGAAACATTTGATTTTGTCATGTTTCATTCTGAAATCATGATCATGATTTATGGAGCCAGTCTGGTGGTACCTCCTGTTTATTTCCATTTAATCCCCTTGTGTATTGCCTTTTTTTGTCATGCCTCAAACAAAGACTGACTAACCTAATGCATGATACAGTTTGGGATTATTGGCCGATCAGATCAGGTCTTCCAGTGAATATTAACATGATTAATCAGGAGCTACATTTTATTTCTCAAACAAAAAGCTGTCGCACCGTGCTGCAGAGTGTTTGTTTGACAGCGTGTGTTCCAGTGGGTCTCAAATGAAATGCATGCACCTGTAAATGAGCATAGCATGGACACTATGAGATTTCACATACCTGGTGGCTTCATCCATCCTTCATAAGGTCTGTTTATTTGCCCCTATATCTAGTCTGATACTGAGGTTTGTCTTTGCCTCTCATGGGTATACTGTCAACCACACTCTCCCCTCTCGCTGCCGCTTCACACACACTGCAAGTAAAATAGTCTCTGGGGACTCTCCATAGCTTTCCTGCACTGCTGGATTTTTCAGGAGATTTAAACCCCCCCACAGAGAGATGCTTGATATCATCTCTGTCTCTTCCTTTCCTCTCACCACTTCCTCAGTTTTTTCCTCTGCTTCTCTCCCAATTAGCAACATGAGCAGAAATGATCCAAATGATCCAATCAAATCTTTGATTGTTGCATGAATCTTCAGTAAATTGTGAAGGATGTGACATCACATGGTTGATGCTGGTGTTTTTTTTGTTTTTTTTTTTCGTTTTATGGGAACATATTGGGTCTGCTGGGAGATCCACAGCTCCCCCTGTCAGGAACTGGGGACAGTACATGAGAATATTCAAAGTGACATTGTTTTATTACTCTGCAAAGATTGAATAAGCCTGTGCGTTTGCAGGACATGCACACCTGCACAACACAGCTTCTCTTGTGTGGTTCAGTAAAACTTTCTCAAGCACAGCGATTCCCATGCCGCCTCTTTGTCTGTGTCTGATCTCCCTAGGTTTTACCTGTGAGGTCACTGAGACGGTGCATGCTGTTCTTTTGCCTTTAAATGCACCATAAAATAGATGGACCTGAAGTGGGATTCTGCAAAGTCACAATGACATTGCTGGGCTGGGACAAGAGTGCAGATGGAGGCATGAGATTGTACACAGATGAATATTCTGCTGCAGTTCAGAAATATCATTAATCAGGAAGTTACTTTTTGTGTCAGGCCATGGTGAGACTGCCCCAGACGGACACTGGCTGAGGTTAGAGTGTGATGGCTGATACTAGACGTTATAAAAGCTCTTTTTCTGCCATCACTGTCCTTGTCTAAACCTTGTCTCCGTCTTTGTCTGGTGTCATTGTAAGAAGATACTAAGAGGTGAGATACGTTTATTTTATTTTTTATTTTATTTATTTACCACAACGATGCCATTAAAATGTTAAACATTACATTTAGATATTTAAAGTAAAAAAGAATGCCGGTTTTGTTATGAGCTGTACTCATGATGCCTCCTTTTTATTGGAACATTAGCAGGAAAACATTTGAAGAGAAGTTAACTGTGTGGCCCCTCAAGCTTTTCCCTTCTTCCTCTTTGTCTGCTTTAATCACAGGATAAACTGGCAGCACTAAGTTACTTTTCAGGGAGAAAGTGGGGAGGAGAAATAGGAAAGGAGAAGAGGTTCCCTCTGCCCCGGGATATCACCGTTGCCTCCTTTCCCCAAAGTTTAAGAGCTTTAGAGAGATAGATTAAAAG
Organism: Craterocephalus amniculus; assembly: GCA_036024015.1. NCBI lineage: Eukaryota > Metazoa > Chordata > Actinopteri > Atheriniformes > Atherinidae > Craterocephalus > Craterocephalus amniculus. The sequence continues at coordinate 25,180 of JAVQJG010093736.1, read as the reverse complement.
AGAGCCAGGAGGTGATAATATAACAATTTCTCCATGAAATATAAGTGAGATTCCATAATCCGTTTCCATCCGCAACTGGAAGAATAACTGGAAGACTTTTTCTCAGGGATTTTCTGTCAGTAATGGCCATATTACAGAATGACAAGGTGGGAAAAATAAAAGGCACTGAAGAGTTAAGTGAAAGGTGTCCTTGTCTTTTTTGAAGGACTCTTTGGAAGTTTCACAAGAAGTGACAGAAACTTTCCAAATGCCTAACGTGCACGCTGCAGGGCTGCACAAACAACCTCAAGAGACATGAGGTTGTTCACACAAAGCTTTCCGTTGGTTTTCCGTTGGTGTTCTTCAATCAGAAACACAAGTGATTAGCACCTGAAAAGGGGCCTGCTGATGCTTGAGAGGGACTGAGCCGGTCAAGTATGAGGAACTCAGGTGCTTATAAAAAAGAGTTTTTTTTATTTACACTTCAAAGGAATATGTACAAAACATTATCAAAAGATCAAAAGAACAAAATTTTATCAAATTCATAAAGGTACCTCAAAAGAGACAATCAACTTAACATACCCAAACTGACTTAACAAACTGGAAACAAAGGGGAACTTAAATACTGGCTGATCAGACCTTTAACAACAAAACGGGGTTCAACACATACCTACAAACTAAACAAAACCAAACCTTGAGTGTACAAATTGCCAAAACCAAACATGTTATCAAAATAAACCAAATAAACTACTCAAAATTTAAATCATATGTAAATAAGGAAAGAAACTAAACTGAAATGATCTCCTCTATAAGATTCCTTATGAAGTGGCCCATCCCACTTCTCGTCATCCAGCTTCTCCTCCCGCTCACTTCTGCCCCCCAGTGGCTCCCCCAGCACCATCAAATGAGAAAAAGAAACAAGGGTTAAACAAATAAACAAAGTTGAAATTATGATGGTGTCTAAATGTGGGTGTAAAATAAACTAAAATAATTCCAAATAAATTTAAATAAATGAAATGTTATATGATAAACTAACAAAATGAAATGTGCTGCTGCAGGAGGTAGATGCAGCCATCAGTCTTCCAGAGCTTATCCACATTTTCTCCAGCGTACAGTAAAGGAAGCAGCCAAGCAGGCTGCATGTCAGCCAGGTCCACAGCTCTTCCCTGCTGGCAGCTTGGTTTATAAGTGCTGCTGATTTGTAATTTCCTTGTGCCCGCAGGTCTCCCGGGGGAGCAGGTTTTTGCTGCTTGCCCTCGCTCTCTGCATAAACTCTCATTAATAATGAAGGAGGCACGTGTTGGCCATGGTCTGGGCCACTTCTCAAAACACTCTTATGCCATTAAATATACAAAGAAGGCACATATCAACTCTATGAGTTTAAGAAGCAGCAGGTGAATATAATAACATCAATTTAAAATAAGATTATCAGAGAAGGACAGAGACCGGTTTTCTCTTAAGATTCAGTGGGTTGTTATTTTAGTTAAACAAATCCACAAAACAGGATGTAATCAGTTGGATAAAAAGAAGAAACACCTACAGGAAGATAAAGCAAACTACTTCATCCTTTGCAATAACATTGTGGGATAATTAAGTCCCATAGGGTCAGTCAAATAACTGTTTTCATTTGTTTTACCTGAACATCCTCCTTATAGTCCAGCTATACCAGTTCAAACTCTCTGCATATGGGGATTAATCCCAGCAGGGAAGGTGGTGGTGGTGTTGGGATGTTTACTTCAAAGGCAGGACTGTCAGACAACCATATCCACAGAGTTCATGTGTGCCTTCCTCTCAACTTGACAAGCAAATGTGCCTCATCAGCTGTCTTCGCTGCATTATTCATGGAGAGAGTGAAAATGAGCGACTCAAATACACTCAATCTATTTTAAATGAATGTCTTAGCCTTTGGCGGAGCACAGAGAGGTCTGGGCCAGAGCCTTATCTATGTGCAGGAAAGGGAAAATTGGGCCCAATACTCCAAAGATATTTTAAAAGGAAGCAGACACAAATTAAAATGATTACATGTTGTCTATACTGTAAGGGAAAAAAATTGTATGTATTGAAGCAAAAATTACATAAATCAAGTACTTAATTAATTAACATTATGAATTTATGTAATGGCTTTTGTTGAATATGATTCAGATATGATTGCAATAAATGTCCAATAAATTGTGTGTTCAGCTTCACACCGTCACAGATCTGCAGTAGGGACTGGTGGTCCCTGCCCGGAAGCTCTCTGTGGCTCTACAATTATGACTTGTTTTAGTGCAGCCACTAGAGGGCGCATTAATTCCTCAATACGTCTTTGGAAGACTTCTACAGAATTATTGCATTTAGCATTTTTTGTTTAAACCCAAACAACTGCAAAATAAACCAAAAACAAACAAACAAAAGCTTTTATTATGCTTACAAATGGATTTTTTTGTTCAACTCTAAAAAATCACAGAAACATTCATACTAACACAAATAATGTTCTATATAACCATGGCCACTTTCTCTGCCACAGGCTGGGGAATATTTCCTGCAACATGCCATCACTCCCCTCGAGCAGACACGGGTCAGCCTGGATGGACAATGGGCTCCACCTGCTGCTTGTTTTCAACTGCTATTCATATTAATTAGCTCTTTTAATGTATTTCATTTTACTTTTTTTGGTTTGTATGCTGTTTTCACATTTCTTTCCTTTTACGCATGTTCCTGGTCTACCTGGGTTATACTTAAATTTTTAAGGATCTAGACTTTAAGGACACTTTTAAATTGTATTGTATCCTACTTATTCTAGCCCAATAATAAAACCACGTGACCCATTTGGCTCAGCCTTCCTTTAAGTCTGTCACACTGTTTTCCTCATGCATTAATGTGTTTATCTCCAATAGTTTCTAACTAGTAGCAATACCCTTCACATGAATTATAGTCATCTGAGAAAAAAATAAAATATCAAATTAGCCCAATACCTTTTTTCATTTTTTTTTCATATTTGAGAAGATAATCTAAACTTCCTACAATGTTTTGAAATAAATAACAGACCTCAGATTTTACTTTATGCCTTTAGGACTTTAGGGTAAAATTTGAGGAAAATTATTCAGGCAATGTTATCCAGCTTCAGGACCTCTGCTGCTGCCTGTGGACATGAATATAACTCAGAGTCACATGGGGATTTTCAAACACTAAGTTAACTGTTGTGTTCGGATAACGTCCTTGAATTTCTGATAATCTGAGGAGTTTATTTTCATTCTTCCTTCCCTCCTCCTCAAATTCCCTGCATGCAACCCCATCCTTCTGTCCCTCTCGAAGCCATGTAAACTTTCTTTGACAACAAAAGCGCCTCCATGGATCCCGCTGACTCTGTAGCAGCGATCCGGTGCGAAGGTCGCGTAACACTAAGTCCCCTCAGGGGGCTCACGTCCCTAAGGCTGCAGCATCAAAGGGATCTTAGGTCAGGGGGCTGAGTATAACCTGGTTTAACCCTCCCACGCCCTTTGCATTACAATGTTTAGATACGTTTCCACTCTTTAGCCTTCACTTTCTCTACGATATGCATATGTGACTGTAACCCCTTAATCCTAACCATCTCTTGTGTCCTTCCTGCTGGTGTTTCAGACACAGATCACACTGATTCTGATGATATTTTGGCTTGTAAATGTGACCATGAAGGAGAAATGGAAAGCTAGAAAGCTTACAGAATAGATTTTAATTGCTTTTACTGTAGTATCATGTTAGAACGTGTGTAAGAGAGCACACATTCTACTTGGTCCTCAGTGCTCTCTTTAATCTAAAAATGAAACATTACATGTCATTAATTCTTTAATAAGAGGCCAACCCTGCTGGTCATTTATACAGAAATTCCTTTTTGATTCTCCCTCTCCTCCTATGTGAAAACAAACAGCACATATCTATTCAATTAAATGGCATATAAATTTCATGGCCCATAATTAGGTTATAGTGTTAGCAATCACTCACCACAGATGCCATTTTAAATCAGAGGAAGTAGACAGTCCAAACTTTTCTGCAAGAAGTGATGGTCTCACCAACCCTATTACTCCATCCATAAAGATGTCAAAGCATCCCAAATCCCTTTATCTTTCCGCCATTTCCACTGAGATGGTGATTATCCATGCAGAGCGAGACGCATTATGCAACACAGTAACAGACTTGCCATTCAGAGCTAATGGGATTATATTTCAGTCTGTATTGCTCTGACATTTCTATAAACACGGTTTTTGCTGAAAGGGGAACTTTTTTTCCAAGATTTTCCAAAACACAGAGACATGATTTTCAAGAAGTGTGGTTAATCTATGTAGACATTTTCAATTACCTATTCTAGCCCACTCAAATACTCAAAGTTCTGCTAAATTTAGAAGCTAAGACAGATACTTGTGGATCACAGACATCGTTTTCCCCCCTCACAATTTCACTCAAATGCTGAAGGAATTTCTTTTGGCCTCTTAAACAAATGACAGCGGCTACAAAAGGGATTTGGTTAGCTGCAGAGAGGAGGAGAGTTGGAGGGCAAAGGGCACAATCTTACATGAGTTTCCCCTTTCTCTGATGCCCAATAAATTTGTGAAAGGACTAAAATTGAATGGTAGGGATGGGGTCACTGAGAGGCACAATGGTAAGTGGGAGAAGAGGAAATCTAATCAGCTTGCAGATGCTAATTTTACGGAGGACCAATTAAGGAGAGTTTTTTATGACACTTTTTTGAGAAAACAAAACAGCAGAGCTGTTCCCTTTTGGTTGGGGAGGGGGGTCCTGGTTGAGTGGCCTCCACTCCGACCCGGCAGCATTGAATCCAGTCTCTAATGGCATGGCACCTCCTTTATGCCTGCCCTTGCCCGCATTGGGGAAATGAGGCAGAGTCTGTTTGTTGTTCTGGATGGCTGTGTGTCCCGTTTATCACTGTCACATTGCAGAAACCCACAGAAAGCAGAGGGAGGTGGCTCCGCTGTCCAATCTGTCCTGCTTTGGGCTTCACTATACGGGCCCCACGTGGCGAGTCCCTCACCCTGAACCCATACATCTCCATATCTGCCTTTTGGGCTTCGACGGCCTTTGTATCGGCTCACTCCGGCTGCCAAGATATGAGACTCCACTGCAAACTGGGGCTGGGTGGAGCTCCTAACTAGACAATGATGGGATCCAAGACTGCCAATATTTAACTAGTGAGCAACCTACTCACACCCCTGCTCGGCCACACAGCCCCCTGTGCCTTTGTGGACTTTGGGTTAATCTTTTAAAGGCCAGAACTGGGGTGCAACCCTTCCTGCCCACTGTCCCCTAAATAAACTGCCAAACAGTCACTAGAGCCGTTCTTCTATGGGACCTTTTGTTAGGTTTGTGCTGCCTTTACAGCACCTTATAACTCGATGATCCTTAAATCTTGTCAGGAATGAACACATCATGAATAATAGATTTCACAGAAAATGAAGCAGAGTGCAGTGGTTCTGCTTGGTAAACATAAATAAAATCCTTAATTAATGCTGCGAGAAATGAGGGCTGTACCAGAGAACAGTTTATATAAGTTGGTATAATCAGACACACAAACAACAACAGCTGTAGCAGGTGGTCAGTAATCTGATTCCCTGCAGTGTTTTTTCATATTTTTTTAGATTTGTCTCTTTTTTCTAATTCTTGTTATCCTCCTCCTTCCTACGTTCTTCCTTCATGCACATGAGAGAAACTGCTGGTTCTCTCCTTAATTGCTTCTCTCTTGTATCAAGATTTTACGGGTACTCGTAAACACGTATTGATATTTAATGCCGCACTCAGCAGGGCAGGGTCAAACACAGATGCCCATTCCTCTCTGAGACAGAAAAAGGGCACAAAGAATGATATTAATCAGCAAAAGGCACCATAAGCCTACAGTTGGAGCTCATACCTCTTTGCTGCACAAAGCCATGTGAGAACAAGCTGTGATGGTGACTGAGAAACACACAGTTGTTAAAGTTCTGAGCGGAGAAATCTTAGTGCACTTTCTTTTTCACAGAAAGAATATTAAATAATAGTAGTTTCTCTTAAATGAAAACTATATTTGCATCTATTAACAATTTGAAAAGGTCAAGTTCATTTAGATATTTCAATGCCCAATTGTTAAACAAAGCAATCATTTATAAGTAATGAGGATCTGTTAATTTGCAGTCATTTCGATTTTGTTTGTGCTTATCTGTCAAGTTTTTGTGCACACAGAGACCTCAGATGTTTGTTTTTTAATTTCAAAAGCACATACATATGAAATTAAAGTGAGAGCATTTGGTTTCAAATTAGAAACGCTTTGTGTGGAGGAGAGTCACAAAAGCAGACCAATGGGTCAAGTAGAAGAGTTAAATCGTCTACAGTTGCTTTGAGAAAAATGCAAGCTTTTGTAAACAAATAAATTAAAATAATGTAGTCTGAACTCGCCAGTAGCATTCTGATGAACACAAAGGAAAAAAGTACACATAAGACCTATCTGGGCATGTACTAAACCTGCAATCTACCTGAGGTGTCCACAGGTGCAACAGGTCAAGTACCAAAATAAAGAAAGGGGAAATCATCAATAAATTAGATTCACAAGCTGAAGCACCTTACTCATTCATTTTTAAACAGTTTTATGAATGAAGGACATGAAAATCAGCATTACCACATAACATTTGGGGAAATAAGCACGTTGGTTTGGCCGAAACCTCCTATCTATTTGGTTTTCAGTCAGACAAACACCCAGTTAATTAAAACACACCAGCATACACACCATCAGCAAAACTAAAAAAATCGTTGCAGGCGATCTGCACATGCTCAAAATCCCATCTCTGCACACTGTTTTGTGAAAACAGCAAAGCGTCACTGAATACTGATAAAGGCAAAGTTTATGAATGAGAGCAACTTAATTTTCAATTTGGTTTTTTCTCTTTGACTGACTTAAAATCTTCTAAAGAGTGACTGAAAAGCAGCAAAATGAGAATGCGTGTCATCTTATGTTCATCTAAAACATTTCCTCACGTATTCCAGATTTTATAACCTCTGAATCATCTGAATAAACATTCAATCAACTTAGAGACAACAACTGCTAAATTCAGACATACTAACATGTACAATGACCTCCCATAACAAAAGTTGGAAGCAGCAGCATGTGTGGTGAACTTTTCTTTTCATACAGTCTGCATGCTTGCAATGCTGGCCATACTTGATCCTCTCCCATGCACGTATACTGGGAGGATGATGTTCCAATTAAATGGTCAAGTTGGATATGATTGACTCTGGAGCAGATCAATGGTTCCATTCTGCAACACGTAATTCACAGACGTGTTTATGGATTATTTTAGTATTTGGTCATGTTTTTTTTACTCCTCGAAGACAGATACACCTCCATTCCTGCAGCAGGAAGTGTTTTTATTTTCCAGGACTTCCGAGCATGTTGGACACTGGATGACGGTGTGCTACAGGAGCAGATCTCCTCATCAGTATTCACATCCAGCCACATGTGAATTAAGGTTTAATGTGCCCCTAATCACCCACCTGAGCCCCTTTGGGTGGATTGGGAAGGGGATACGTATGCATGTGTGTGTGTGTGTGTTGCAAAGGTAGAAACTGGGGCACGCAGGGTAAAAGAGGTAAAAGAAATTAGATAAAAACGAAAATGTCTGAAAATGAACAGTAGTCTGTCAAGTAAACTGAGTTATAACATTTAAACAGACATGCACAGATACAATGGAGAATAGATACAGAGCAACTCCATTTGGCTCATTTATGCAGTTTTTCAGAAAAAGAAGGCAATTGAATTTCACTTACAAGTCTGATGGCTTCAAAGCCGAATACTAACAAAACAGACATGCTTGGCTCAACAATTCTGCAGAGGCTGTACACCCACCAAACACATGTAGGTGCACACACTCACAAACCATTGATTAGCTCGTCAATCACTGGCCAATGAGGATAGCCAGTGGCCACCAACACTTGGGTTATTGTGCGCGATGACCCCGAGGTCATCGGTAAGTAGCCGGGGACTGAGCCGCACACAAAAGGACTGCATCATGTACTTTCCTCATACAGTTGCATAGCCGCCGGCACCCGGATGAATGGACACATGGCAGGCCTACGCACAGATGGGACAAGTAAGGGGGGGGGCGCTGTTGCCGTGGTGAAGGAGCACAAGCGGAGGTAACGGACTGAAACAATGGTGCTGATGAAAGGCTGGAGTCGTGCCTAGGATTTGAGGAGGAGGATTATTGGGTAAGAAGTTTCCCTGTTCTGTCAGACAGGATAGCACGGGGGGAATGGAGGAGACAAGGAGGGGTGGGAGGGCAGAGCGGCAGAAGTCTCCAGATCGCTGACACAAAGCCACCCCCGTGCACCAGTGAGCTGCCAACTGTTCAAAAGTGTGACTGACACAATGCCAAACAGATACACTCAGTGTTTAAGTGTGCATCTGTATGGGCTTGTAGTCGTTTGTGTTTTCAGATTGATTGACTGACTGTTTGACTGATTGATTGGAATTTATTTATTCAGTTCCGACTCATCCTCACAAACATTTGTGTGTAACTTTAAACTCTGATCAATCCATAACACATTTGTTGACTGGAAACAGTCACTTTTTTATTGAATATACCTTTGAATTAAACTTGCAAGTAGATGCGTGACATGATGTGGGCACTTCATACACACACACACTCACACACACACACACAGCATGACTAATACACAAAGTTAAGAACATGATCCAAAACTTTGCAGAATAGAGTATTTGCAGTTTCAGGCAGCAATAAGTCCTTTTAAAGAGGTTGGAGCCCTCTGTCATCCAGGAGACTGGGTTTCTTCCTTCCAGACTGATCATTTTCCTCTTCATTACTTTTTCCACTGAACAGCTATTTTCCTTTTATCTTTGCACTCACTTTCCGTCACATGTAAAGAGGTTTCGGGAATTAAAAAGCACTTGGTCACCCTTTATTAAAACTTGGCTAGAGACTGACTAACTAAGTGAGTTAGTGCTTTGCCAAATGACAGACCTGAAAATGATCTCCCCTCCAGTATGGAATGACTTATGTGAAACGTATTTCCTTCATACAGCCTGTAGGATTGTGGCTGTTGTATTTTACAGGGCAACATTATGAGTTGCATTGAAAGATTTAAACAAATAACAGATATAATTGTTTCAGTTGGATGAATTGTTCAATAAAATGCTTCCAGACAAACTGTGTTATTCAGGCTGACTTTGAACCAGTAATTTTTATAATCGTGCACTGAAACATTGTTAAATGCAAAAATAAACTGACCATAAGGAGAAAACAAACGAAAACGCACCCATTGTCTTTACTTGCTTATTCCAGTGCAGGGTTGCAGGATGCTGGAGCCTGTCCCAGCAGCTACTCAGCTAGAGGCAGAGTACACCCCAGACAGATCAGTAGTCATTACTATCTCAACGGAGACAATAACTGCTCAGACCAGGAACCTTCTTGCTGTGAGACGATACTAGCCATTACACCATTTTGCATTGTTTAACATCAAAGTACAGATGTGTGACATCACATGACAAAAAGAAGCATAATCCTGAAGTCAAAGTGTCCTAAATCTCACTTAACAACTAACTAATAGGTAAACTACTGAGTGTCCATAACATTGACAGCAGGGAATGAAAATAGCAAAGAGTAACTGTGGACTTTATTTTTCTTTTAAAAACTGCTCTAAAGTGACATTATGTAGTATTTGCTGATCGTGGGATGATATCAAACACCTTTTGTGCAATGTCACAATACTAGACTGTTTTGTAGGGGAAAAGGGAAACTCATTTTATGGTAATACTGGTCTAAAACGAGTTCAAAGTGCACAAAAGCTAACAAAGGATGAAAAATGCAGCATTTATTTTAGGTAAGATAAATAGTTTGATCCATTATAGCAAATTGTTGTAGTCAGCAGCAACTCAGAATACCACAATAACTGTTTAAAACCAAAACAAACAGAATCAAAAACTGAAGATAACACAGAAACATAAAGGACAGATAAGAAGTATATGGAGCTAAATGTGCATTTATGAGCTAATGTAGAAAAACAATTTACATTACAGTGTAATTAATTAAGATTTAAGGTTTCATTTAAGGGAAGATGGTGTGTCATTGTTTTTTTGTAATGTTTTAAAAATGTGATAATTTCTCCTGAAAGTTGTTTGCAAAACCTCTTTAATTTGGGTTGCAGTAACCTGAAGGCCAACATCTGGACCTGGTCCCTCCACCTCCTGATGATGGTCTGCTCGGCAACCAGTTCTGCTCTGTCCCCTTTCACTCTCTACCCCTCTGTTCTGTCTGTCCTCCCTCTGTGTTTCCCCCTGGGGTAATTGTGGGGTAATTTATGAAGTTCTAACAGCATGGAGCTGGCCAGTGTATGGGACAGCCTGCTGACCGAGCCCCATTCAGCTCCAGAAGAGAAGGACTGGACTCCTTTCATCCCACCCATAATCAGCATCTCTGCCCGGGCCTGGACACCTCCTCCTGACTCTCCTCGCCCTGCAGCCCTCCACAGCATGAAATCCTCTGCGGCCCCTTAAAGATGAAGGGGAAAGTTATTGGAGTCTTTAGTGACTCATAAACATCCTAGGGGATTTTCATACAGCCTTTGTGTCTTTTTGTTGTGGCCAAGATAATGCAATTGTTTTCAAGCAGTGTAAATGAATAAATCTCTGAGCAGTTTGTCCAAGCAGCGATAACAAAGGGGAGCACTGCGTGTCCTCAGAAACATTTGTCAGCCAGTTCAGACACTTTGTGAAACAGTTTTATATCTCTTCTCCCAGACATCGGCACTTGGGGGGAAACATAGATCCGAAACTAAAGCAAAGCTCCTCTATGTATGAACTTTTGCTTTGATTTAAGAGCGCTAACATGCAAGCGATATCAGGAATAGGGGCGGAACCAAGAGGCTGCTGTTTGTCCTCTGCAGGCTCTTTCTCAGCCACATGCCCAGATTTGAGCTCAGTGTGAGTGTGTATGCGTACAAAAGATCTAATAACTGATCCCGTTAAACAATGACCAGCAGAGAATGGAGGAGGCCTGATGGTCCCTCTACCACAGGTTTGCTCTTCAGCTTAGCGCTTTATTGAGCCATGATAGGCCTTAATCTTGCCTGATCCTCTGTCACTACAAGCATATGCCTGTGATAATACCCTCATTTTCTGGTCACCTGAACACTTTCATTGGAGAGCACCCAATGAAAGTGGGTCTCTAAACCCTCAAAAAAAAAAAGTCTGCCTTGGCGATCAGAACTGGATAAGGGTCCCAAATGGTGACATCTAGAGAAGAAAGTCAAACACTCTAATGCAGGGTTAAAAATTGAAGGATTATGTGGAAAGATGAAGGGTGGCTCAGCTTTCATTTGTAAAATGTAAAGCTCATACATCCTTGTATCTCTCTGTGTGGCCCATCACCTCTGTAAACACATGAATAAGAATGACAGGGAATGGGATTTATGTGGCTCATGCATAGAATAATGGTATTAGAGGAGGACTGATTACAATCCAAATTCAGTTAGAGTTGATAACAACAATCCCCTATATATGTTCACAGCAAATCTACTTTGAATAACATACAACTCCCTTTAAACTGGACCTTTGATGTTTTTCTCCTGTTTGATATGTATGACAATTTAACAAAGTTGATCAGCAACCTTCAACATTGTCTTCAAGTACAGATTATTCATTAAAGAAACGTTAGGATTTTTCCTTTTGTTTCATTTAGAGCATGAAGGCTATGGCACAGAACACGCCATTAGAAGGTTTGCAAGACTGGAATAGAGTCAAATCCAGTCCATTGTGCCCAACATTGTTAATTAGGACCTGACCCAATTAGCAGAGAAGAGTCCTGCAGCCATGTTGGCTCGCAGCCCAATGATGGGAAAATCCATATGCTCCAAATAAACGGCTCATGTTGGCTCGCAAGTTTTCTCCAATTATAATATTCCTGAGTATCGGCTGAGCCAACACACCCAGCAGGGCCCCCTGATAGGGCTGTTGTGGTGGTGGGAGGGGGGGGGTCCTGAGTGCCCTTTTGATTTCCACTTCAAACTTTTCTTTTTTATAAATTGGATTGAGAAGGACTTCTTCCTGGAGTAATGTGCAGATCAGTGTGATATTAGTCAGTATTCAGAACATGTGTGTTTTTTAAAGAAGAATAAGATGGGGAAATGGAAAGTTGCCCAAAAGTAACATAACATTAAATAGTACCTACTGCAACTTCCTCAGGGGCAAAGAAAAATAAAAAAGCGATGAAGGGATGCCGTTAAAGTTCTTGCAATTTCTATTTCATCTGTCTGAAATGGTTAAGATGGTTTAGTCGGCACCAGGAGTCCAACGGTTCTCATACGGTAAAATGAGTGTCATCTCTATTTGTCCTGAAGTTCTTGCTGTGAGTTTCAGAGCCTCCAGATGAAAAGTTATGGTTAGAAAAAATTGAATGTGCCCACTCTAGGAGCCCAAAGTGCAACACCCTTACTAAAAATAGCATGTGGACACAGGTGTGTGTTCTCATCGTAGCAGTGTGAGCTGGGGCTGATAAATACTTAAGACCATTTAAAGTAATTCAGTGCATGATGGGAATGCATATAAAACACTTTTACTGCACTATTACTATAGCAAGATGTTTTTTTTTAAAAGAAATATATATGTTTAAGGCCAATTTACAGGAAGTGACTTGGCAGGATATTTTATTAAACTATATACTATTCAAGAGTTTTAAATACATCTAAGAACTTTTCTGTTTGATCTTTTCCACTTTTTAAGTCGTAAGATATTTTCAATGATTTTGGTTTAGTTTATATTTTCATAACTGTTTCATAATGGAAGAGATTTCTTTAAGTTTTGTCTTAACGTGAACTGAAATGTTTAACAAAATGAATGATTTTAATAATGTTCTGCACTCATTTGGTGCATTTTTCTTTTTCTTTGTTCAGATTAGCAGTCAGCTTACATAAATGAGGGATGGAAACCCCTCTTGTGAACCAATTAAAACATAATTTGTTTTCTATAAACACATTCTCTTTCTCGAGTATTAAACATGGGCATAATGTTCACTGACATGAGAGAATAATCCAGCTGGAACAATTTCCTTAGGACCTTTCTCCATTTTTTGCCAAATGGTCAAAGGAAGTTGTTCAGCTGGTCTCTCCTTCAGTATATTCCAAGCTGGTAAACTCCTGTGTGTAGCCTACTGTATACATCAATAGACATGTTAGTTAAATTAGTTTGATGAGTATTATCTAGAGAAGTGTTTCAGTTGAAGTTCACTTCAAGTATGATTTGAAGTTTGGACATATTAGGAAACACAACTATTTTGCTCTGCTTAGTTGTGCTTATTAGTGGTTAACATGAAAATGGATGAAGACAAACTGGTTCTGGAACAATCATGTAGAAACTCACAGCTGGGGAGGAGAATCCACTCGTGCTGGGGCAGATGTAAGGCAGGGTGTCCATAGAGAAAATCAAATGGTTTCTTTGACAAGTTTTTCATATAAAAGCAAAACATTTCCAGCCAATAATGCATGAAATATTTCTTCCAAATTGACCTGAGGAAAATCTTCGAACAGAGCTCTGCTGTGGCTGTTCTGTCTCCCAGCACAAAATTATATGAAGCATCAATCCAAACTTCACAAAACTGTTGCTTTTGGAATTTTCTTTAGCTGTCCCGGATGCTGTACTGCATAAAAATGTTTTATCGTAAACCTCCTGTACTATGGTTCTGATGAACTGGAGGATTTGCAAAGAAATTCCTGAACTTGGTAGTAAAAACCAGCCTCCAAACACCAGAGAAAAGATTGAGCCAAGATCAGATGAGCAAATAAGTGTTGGACATAAAGCCTGAAAGAGGTTATATATGTCCCCCTCCCCTCCATCTTAAAGAATGAAACTGCTACCCAATACTTTTCTAAAGTATCTTTAAGCTTTACTGAATTAGGTGAGGACAATGCTGTGCCCACTCGTTTAGTATCTTTTTAACTGCCTCCTCCCCAAATGAGGGACTCCCCCCTACAGTGATACTGATGTGATTTCACAGACTGTTTTGGAAGCCAAGTCAAATTTATCTGACCTCTTTTGTCTTTAAGCTCCTGGTTGAATTGTACCTAGTCTGCCATTAACGCTGCCCTTTACATGTTTAAGCACCTCATATGGTGCCTCATACCTTTCTCCAAACTGTCTCATGGATACTGTATGTAAATAAGGCCTCGAAGGCATCATCTATCTGGTGTCGTTAAAGACGACCATAAAACAGTGGCCTGTTGAACTTAATGGGTAACACTTTCACTTTCAGTTTATTTTAAAGTCAAAATGCAGGAAAATAACAGCTTTGATGTACTTTACATGATCTTTAAGCACATTGACTGTCTGTAATGAAAGTTTCATTCACTCATGTACAGCTTTGTACAGTACATGTGAACATAGGGGGAGTTAAAGGGGGGTGTAGGATGGTAAAGTGGGGGTCTGCAGGAAGGATATGTGAGAGGGGGTAAAAGTGTGTCCCTTCTGCAATTGGCTGAGGCCCTAAGTGTCTCATTATGCAGCTTATTGTTCCTTTGTTGTGTCGGCGGTATAAATACACCCCAGTAGGCGCATGGGGTGACACTTTAAACACTCTCACTCCTGTGGACAGACCAGTCATCAACCTGAACAGCACAGGCTCTGAGACTCAGTGGAAAGCTCCGAAAACTGCAGAAGGTCTTCAGCATTTAATCTCGTTGTTAAGGAGTTTTGTTTTTTGGACTTCAAATGGATTCAGACGCTTCTTCCACATGCAGCCGCTCCTCATCCCCAGACCTGGTTGTGGATGATTCGGGGAGGAACTTCTTCACAAACAAGATGTTCCAGAAATACTGCCAAGACAACAGAGCGGACAGCGACGTCAGCCAAGACGGGATGGAGCGCTGCAGCGGAGGCGGGAAAACCAAAGGCAGGTCTGAGCTCAGCAAGGAAGAGATGCAAGACCTGAGGCTGAAAGTCAACAGCCGGGAGAGGAAAAGGATGCACGACCTGAACCAGGCGATGGACGGCCTGAGGGAGGTCATGCCGTACGCTCACGGACCTTCTGTTCGAAAGCTGTCTAAAATCTCTACCTTGCTGTTGGCTCGCAATTACATCCTGATGCTGTCCAGCTCTTTGGAGGAGATGAAGAAGCTGGTTGGAGATGTTTATGGTGGCAGTGCTGCTGCCCAGAGCCGCTCTGCTCCCCACCCCACCATGGCCCCTGCAGCTACATCTGCCCACCTCTCTCTGCATCCTCTGGCTCAGTCCCTTCATTCTCTGGTGGGCAGCACACCTACAGCGCTGCAGCATCACTCATCTTCTCCCGCTTCCGTCCCAGCTCCACACTCTCCTCCATCAGCCAGCTTCATTGGCTTTCATACTCCAGTGCAAGGCCTTCTGAAGGACCCTCTCCACCTGAGCAGCTCCTACAGGCACTTTCCTGGCATGCCATGCCCATGCTCACTCTGCCAGCCTCTGCCCACCACAACCTCCACATTACACAGCCTAGCTATGAACAAGTGAGCAGGGCTTTCTTAGAACAACTGCTTGGACCAAACAGTTTACAGATGAAAGGACTCATGAGATGCTGGCCGGTGCCAGAACTTGTACATGCTGTATATAAAACTGCTGCTATTTGTTAACAGTTGCCTCTTCTGCTTTGTTCAGCAATATAGTAACTGCACTGACGATTTTTTTTTATCAGAGTAGTAAAGCCTGTAATTTATCTGATATCTGTGATGATGAAACATTGTGGAAAATGGAATCAGGCATACAACTGTGCAGGATTTCTGTTTTCTTAAATTAAAATTTTGTTTTTAAAATAATCCCTGTTTTGCTTTTTTTCTCCTGAATGTGTAAATGTGTATCTGACAGTTAAAAAAGTGCACAAGCCGGATTTTAAAAATGCAAAAAATCTAATATTTTTCTGCAAAATGACAAATCACAAATTCATGGCAATATGAGACCAATAACGTAAGATCTTTTGAATATAATGGATCTTATTTGTGCTTTGACAGCTGGAGGAGCATCACAAAAATGGATATTTAGCGAAGGGGGGCATTCGTTGCTAACCAGCTTTGGACAGGCTTGCCTTTTAAGAGCTAAATAGGGACAGGAGGGCCAAACAATACAGCAGCACAGAAGCTGAATGTGGTGTTCTTGAGCCAGGGGACCATCCATCTTCACCTCAACAGGGTGTAGGAGATGAAAGGACGACACAGGCGCCAGCAAGGCGCGTCACTTTTGTCTGACGCAGGCGAGGAACACAGCCATGTCCTCAGCTCCAGGCCAGCCATTTGTCACTGTCTCATAAGATCATGGATATGGACACACAAAGGGCAAAATTAAAGCAGAGGACAAAAAGCGGTCATTCTAAAAAAAATGATTATGTAAGCCAAACAGGGTCATATTTTTATTCTATATGAAAATTTCCACTTTGAATCCCCTCAACTTTGCAACCAGGGTTGGGTGCTGTTGAGCTGAATGTCAAATTTCAGCTGAGTCATATTATGACTGCTCCAAAAATCAACACTAAGCTCTGTGGATGCAACACATACTGAGTGGACATGATTTAGTCAAACAACCGAGCAATGGCTGGCCTTCACTTAGCAACAAATCAAGCGTGTAAAATACATGCTTATCCTCCCACGGCTGACAGATGAGTTGGAGATCAGGGGAGAAATGAAGAGATGTAACTCATTCTCACCCACCTCCCTCTCATCCCACCTCCTCCTCCTGAGACCACTGAAAAGGCTCAAACAATGGCCATGCGTGGGACACAAAAGCAGGGGGAGTCCACACTCTCGTGCCTGTGACACAGACGCCCTCCATTCAGTCTACATTTCATCATAGTAACAAGCGCTGTCGGGCCAAAAGGCCTGACGCCCTCGCCTGCCACAAAGGCGGTTAGCTCTAATATATGAGGCTATTGACACTGTAAAGAGCTCCTGTCAGTGCTGGGGGATTGTCAGCTGTGGGACGTCTCAGTGGGGGGAGGCAGCTGCTAGCCAAACCAGGCAGTGGAGCTTCTGTCGTGGGGACTGGAGCTGCAGCGTCACCTGGTCCCTGGACACAAACCCCCCCATCTTTTAGTGGGGCACAGGTGGGAATGGGAAGGGGAACACATTGTGGAGATTAGTGGGGATCGGCCTCCCTTTGCTCTAGGTAGATAATTAGAGACACTGACTTGTGCAAAGCTGGTGTTTTCTGATCGGCACCAGATGGTGTTAACCCACAATGTGGCATCGGTGGGCTGGAAAGTGTGTGCGTGTGTGGGTGTGATGACTGCACTGTGTAATGGATATGCATCTTAAATCATACAATATGGGCATATCCTCTGTGTACCATTATGGTCAGCCACTGCTGTCATCACAGCAGTCTTTAGCATATGCTAACCAGCAGCGGCAGCATCAGTTTCAGTCATAATGTTCATAATTAACGCGGAAAATGGGAAAATAAGGCATGTATTAAGCTACTTTTTACAAGTAGCAGTCTTCAGCTCTATTGATTAACTGTTTTCTACCCGAACATTATTTGTATAAATATGAGTTTTTTCAAAATGTTTCAATTGCTTTATGTTTTGATCATAAATATTGATGTAATGTACTTTGCTCTGTTAATCAATTAGTGCATATAAACTGAAACTTAAGCAGTGCTGTTACTATCACATTTAAGAAAATGCACCTCTTGTTGGGGCAAAGTGGATTATTTTATCATGTATGCATGGAAATCTTACAGTAAAATATGTAATCTGATGGTCCACAGCACAAAATGTAACAGTTTTACAGTAAAATTACTAATAAGGATAAAGATTACTACACTTTCTGTCTGCTTTTACATAACTGCTATATTGTAGCATGTTAGTGCTATTTATCAAATTAAGTCTAAAAACTTTTTAAAAGAAGCTCTACCTATACTTGAGCATTTGAAGATGTAAAAATTCACCATAATGACAATATTTAAGCCTCTTTTTAAATGAGATCATGATTGTACTCATATATCTAAAGAAATATGGCTGGATATGACAGAATATTCTCAAACCAGACATTGGTATCATTAAGGACTCAGCTTTAGCCTTCAGATGGGTTCTTTTCACTTCAAGTATGATTCCTATCCTTGAAATAGCTGTTTAGCTGTATTCAAGTTAGTTAATTTATTCTATAAACTGTAATGAATATGAGGAATGTGCTCACTGCAATCTATCAACAAATATTGCATATACAGTAGCTACATTTAGTTCATACCCCAAATGGAGTAAACCACTTCACAAATTAATTTGCTTATCTGCTGAGATACTGTTTGTAAGGATCCTATGATTAAAAGAGAAGAAGAAGAAGAAAAAGGGTGGCTTTAGAAACACAAAGGAAGCGGCGATATTATTACACGTTACCCTTTGGTTAAATTAATGCCCATGCCCATGTTGACAGATGGATAAGTTAACTGCTTCAGATACCGATCAATAAAGGCCCGCTTGTCCCAACTTGGCTCAGCCTGGCCTGCACTGACAGAGTTAATTAGGGGGCTGAAAGACCCAATTAAAAGGATTGAGGGGCAGGATGGGGGAGACATATTGGAGGACATACAAACACATTGTGCAGCGTCTGGAGAAAGGGGAACTTCAATTAAGAGGGAGCACACTTCCAGAGGCTTGTTGCCTGTTCTTTTTCATTTTAAGCTTTGTAAAGCCTTGAGCCCCCACACCCTGTCTTTTTTCCTCCCAGAATACTGATGAGGGGTAAGCACAGCTGCTCGGGGTCAACACGCATATGCAATATGGCGTGCACATACGCTCACATGCAAGTCCATAGATGCACGGAGAGGAGGAGGCTGATGAAGGGATTCAGGCTGGAATTGCTAAACGCTGATTAGTCACCATACTGGCTCAAGAAGGGAAGCTTTCGTCTTGATACATTTGTTTGGTTTTGTGTCAGCTACTGCTTATTTGTTAAATTGGTTTAATCAAAAGAAAACAATTTGCATATGTTTAAACTTTTATTGCTGGTCATGGTAGCTTTAGCATAAAGTTTTTCCACTATCATGGATGTCTATGCACTGTGCTCTAAAGCTGCTCTGATACATTAACTTTGATTTAATGAAACTTATATCCTCATTTATAAACAATGTAAATCAGCTAGTATAGTGTAATAGAAATTAGGATTTAAACAAATGCTTAGAATATTATATTTATAATAAATTTAGCTTCATGATATCAAAGTATCAGGGTTGAGTTACATACTGTAGCTTTGAAGTGTAGGATTACAACAAATGACATTAAAATATAGTTTGATCCAATGACCATAGAATGTAATTGTGTTGTTTTCGGTCAAATGTTTAAAATATTCTGTATTTTAAGAGCGATAGCTTTTGTTGTTGCTGGTCTTGTTTGTCATATTTTGAAGTTAAATGCTGCCATTCTTTTTTCAAAAAAGAAAACAAAAACTCTTTCTTTCTTGGCTCTATTTAGTGTTATTGGTTTGGGAATACCAATAACCATGATAATATCATGGTCATATTGATGACTAAAACCAACAACAACAGCAAAAACCTAGTTCATTTTTGTGTAATGTAGTATCATCTGAATTAAGCAAACCTTTAATTCTTGTCCCTTCAGATGAATCCTGACGATATCATCCTTTACTTCGGTAAATGTTTCGCGTTGGATCTCTGGAGCCACCGTAGATGGTGCAAGAAAAAAACATTTCAAATTTGTGTTGAAGAAGAGTCTTGTAATAGTTTAAGTATAATATTTAACTTGAACATTTATGAGTATTTTGAGGAAAAAGTAGAACGGCATCACGTGACCTATCTCCATAGCCACGCAACAGGGTTAGAGTTGAGTAAATACTGATGATGTCATCGTCTGAAGATGGCTGAAGGGTGAGCGTGAAGTCGCAAAATAGTTTTTGTTTATCAATTTAATCTTTCAAAGGGACTTAATTACGAACATAAATTGTGGTCATTGTTGTATTGTGTTTCTAATGACAGTTTGTGTGATTATATTATGGCAATAACAGAGCTTAGCTGCTTGCGGAATCAGTTCAGGAAGTGTATTTGTTTACCAAAACATAGCATTGCTAGCATTAGCTTAGCTTGGCTAGCTTTTGCATCGAGCCGTTTAAACCCCGAGGTGACAGCCATAAGACAGTGTGCAACCATAATTATAACAAGTGGCATTTATACATAGCATCCAACATTGCATGTTTGATTATTTTCTGGATTAATTATTTCTTCCTGATAACTGACGTTAGCTAGCTAGTTATCTCGGTCGTCTGTCTGATTGCCAGAATGACAGTTGAGGTTCCGGAGGTTTCGTTTAACGTTCACATGTGATGTCTGTGCTAATATTTGCTGTGTTGTTTTGGTTTTGGAAAACGGCTAACTCTAATGTGGTGATTGCAGAGAAAGCTGGTGGGGAGGCTGGCTTCAGCAGAGCTACCAGGCCGTAAAAGACAAGGTAATCCAGGCACAAATACAATACAATCCTTAATCTTTAGAATTGCTCCTCTCGTCTTAATCTTAAAGGGCCGAGACTGCATCTCTTTACAGTCAATCGCGGTGGTTGCCTTGCCTTTTTGTGTGGTCATACTTAAGTTTTATTGCCCGCAGCTAGTTGCTACGCATTGTTTATATAATTGGCAAACTTAACATACGACCTCAATTCTAACAGCAAGTATATAATGAGAGTAAATGTCCACAATTCTTAGTGCGAAAAATGTTATACAATAAGTCAGTCAATACAATAATCCCCAGTTGATTACATGTTTTACATTAGGATTTTTTGTATATTGAGCAGTTCCACAACACATAATATCAGAAATGGTAGAATTTTGATTGTAATCACTTAAAATTATGAGCTGAAACAACTTGAGGTCTGTTTTATAGATCCACTTTTATCTGATCTATTTAGTTAAATTTGAACTGTTTATTCTTTTAGTTTGAAACGCTCAGCAATGGGGTTTTCTTTGTGGCATTTAGCCATCTAAAACCTGCTCCTGATTGTCCAACTCAAACCCCAAATTTCTACCCTTCTTTGTGATTCTTTGTTTTGCTGATGTTGTTTTTTCCTCCTCACGATGGACAGAAAACCAGTTGTTCCACAGTTACTTGCCAGTAGCATCCCACATGTTTTTATAGTTAAATATATCCCTTATCTATTTTACATGTGGTATTTTAGTACCAGGAAGAAGAAAGTAGAGGGACAGTTTTTTACTGGTTCTTTCGATATCCATGGTGTAAAATAAGAATTTTCTTACTGGGGAAGCCTCTTCCTATATTTTAATGCTATTCTAACTTTCTGGCTTGCAGTCATCTGAGGCCATAGAATTCATAAAACGAGACCTGACGGAGTTCTCCACTGTGGTGCAGCATGATACAACCTGCTCAATCGTGGCTACGGCCACTGCAGTCAGAAACAAACTTGCTGTAAGTGTTTGTGGCCAAATTATTCCTTTCATGAGTGTCTCCCACATTTCAATTCAAATACTGATTGAATTCATTCACTTACTTATTTTTATCACTTTCTAGGTGGAAGGGTCGTCTGAGACAACAGAAAAAGTAAAAAAGAGCCTGTCTAGTATCTTAGGAGTGATAACAGACACACTTGCTCCACCACCTGATAAAACCATAGACTGCGATGTAATCACATTGGTGGCAACACCAGCAGGAACCACAGAGGTCTACGACAGTTCTAAGGTGGGTACTAAATAATCGAAATGAGAACTTTGGAGAAACATTTAATGGAGCCAATCATCAAAATCGCCAAATGATGAGTAAGTTGATTAGTCAAAAAAGAGCTCCCCTTGTACATTTTAGTAGTGAACTCAGTCTGCATGAGTACCAGCATGAATCTTAGTAGATATGAAAGGTAAACAGTTTGTCATTAATAGCTTAATCAGTCTTTTAGAGGTTTGCCATTGAGTTTTTTAGATATTTGTCACTTGTATAAAAATATTCTTCATATTTCCGTTTAGATATGCCTACAACAGAGTCAGAATCGACCACACTGCGCAAACAGAATTAGCTTAGATTGGGCACTCCATCAAGTGACATATAATTTAATACAAAAGCACTTTGCTCACAGTCTTAACAAACCATAACAGTTTATATGGTCAATTTAAGTGCATACATGAGGTGGATACGAGCAGCTGAAAACTCATTGTTTTGTACATCCCTATAGAGGTGCACCATTTTTATAACATTAAGTTTTAGTATTTAGCATCAGAAACCAAATTAAGTCTCTTCTACTGCAACAGTTCAGACTTGTCACATTTTGAAAATGATATGCATTTATTAGTAGGTCTGACCTTATCAAAATGTTACATTTAAAAGGACCGAGGGGTTATTCTGATGTGACACTCGCACACTCAGTTGCTGTTAGATTAATGGAGAGCAGTGGCTGCATGAAAGTGTCCTCCGAAAATTTAATCAGCTCTTATCATGTCTGTGGTTTAGATACCTTCGGGTCATTTCATTTAGTTTGGAACCTTCCTAAGCAAAGTGGACTTATTGGACTGGACTCTGTCTTAGTGTTAATTCTGCAAAATGCTGAATTGTCAGATGAGATAAAATCAGCCAAAGTAAAGTAACCAAATGGATAGAGAGAGTCTTGAGACTGTTGAGCTCCAGGCAGTAGGACATGAACTAACAACACATGCTTTGTCTTTACGCAGACTCCTCTCAGTCATAAGGCAGTTTCACCTTGATGCACAATGGTTAAAAATCTTGTCATACATCCTGTGGTGCTATTAGTGAATGTCTCTACGTCTTATGGCATTAAAACTTAAGGAAGTCAGTAGGCTGCGGTCAGAAGAGGTCGGGTACTGCAGATGCTCTTTTAGCTGCACCAGATTTGAACCACCTCTGTGATGACACAATTTTACATTGATGGACTGTGCACTGAATTGCATAATGTGTGATCCACTTTTATTTTCAGAACTTAATGTGTTATATCCAGAGGTTACGGCTCAGAAGGAGAGTGTTACGTGATTTTTCTGGTGGTATGTTCTCTTTAGACACTGATGTACAAAATAGTTTTTCTAACAGTAAAGTTATAACAAAGTAGCTGAAGAGATGCTGTGCTGCTACTGAAAAACAAGCAATGCTCAGGAGTCTTTTTTGTTGTTGTTTTTGTTTGGATCCTTCAGATATGTGGTTCAGTAAAACATAAAAAGGTTACCTTTCTTGAAGTGTTCAGGAAAGTACTCCTGCAAGATCAGCCATGTATTTAACAGCAGTTGTTTTTTTAACTGACCAATCACAAATGTGCTGTATGCAAAGAACAAACAAGCTTAGAAGAAGTCCTTTTACAGGGTTTTAGTTGGATCCACCTGCTGAGATCCATTCTCTGCTGATAGTAAACATTGTGTGCATTTTCATCTGGTTTTCATTTGCTCTTGATGCAAGACTTAAATTATGTGTTTGCATGTGAAAGCTAAACACCAGTGCTAAGAACATGTTTTGTTTTCCCTGCAGGCGCGTCTCTACAGTCTGCAAGCTGACCCTGCTACATACTGCAATGAGCCTGATGGTAAGGCAGACCACAGTTAAGCTGTTTTTAGTGAAGATCTTAAATATTGTTTTGAAAGTGGAAGGTTTCTTTAGTTTGCTAGCAGATGCACTTTTTATTTATTTATCTTTATGTATTTCTTTTTTAGGTTGTTTTAAGCATCCTTACACTGCCTATTTTTTTGGGATGCATGATAATGTACAAGTGCAATTATCTATCTTATCGATCTTGAAAAAATGTAAACATTGACACCCCTACTTGTTATAGATAACACTTGTTGGATTATTTTTCTAATGTAGCACATGGATGAATATAATATCATTTATTTTTCAGCCTTAGTATCGGTATTGATATTGGTTTTTCGGCCAAATGAGTTTTAAGATATCGGCATATCCGATATCGGTCAAAATTCCAATATCGTGCGTCCCTACCTTTTTTCTTATTTCTGCACCCATTTCAAGAATATTGCTGCAAGAGTTTCTAGATTTTATTGACACTTTTTTCTTAAAAGAACTACAATACAGTGAAACAGGGAAATGAGTGTGGAAATGGACACCTGGGTTTAAGAAGCACTTTCTAATTTTCTTTATGTTCTGCAGGTCCTCCTGAGCAGTTTGACAACTGGCTGTCCACTTTTAGTCTGGAAGAAAAGAAAGCAGAAATCTCCGAGCTCCTGGTCAACAGTCCCTCTATACGAGCGCTTTACACCAAAATGGTATACTGCGTTTTCTTTGCCAAAACTTGATCTACAGGAGCCCACCTCCACTTAAAAAAATAAAAATAATTAATGAATAAGATTACAAATTAGACTTTTCCCCATGTGCAGGTGCCAGCTGCTGTAGCCCACTCCGAGTTCTGGCAGAGGTATTTCTACAAAGTTTTCCAGCTGGATCAGGTAAATGTGTGGAAACTTCTTGGCTATTTGTCTGTTCAGTATGTTGTCGTGGGGGGCCATCTGCTGGTCTGTGCTTGAGTTGCTGTTTTGTGTTGCCATTCTAAAAAGAGCTAGATGGTTCAAGTCTGCAATAATGATATTTATACTGGAAATATTAATATAGTCTGTGTTTTTAAAAAGTTTGATAGTTTAATTTAGCTCTTATTTAATTCAGAAGTAAGGAAATTAATTTTTGTTAGATTATTTCTACGTCTGATATATCAGTAGGTGTTGTTATAAAGACTGATTAGTCACCTTTTAAACAAGGTGTAACTTGGAAGGATGTGTGTCTGTGGAAAGAGCAACACTGCTAAACGTGTGGGCCGTTCCCCCCAAAAATGTAAAGGGTGTATTGAATGATTGCACTCTTTCCTACAGTAAACAGGAAAAAACAACACTGTCAGGGACCTCAGTGTGGAAGAGCCATATGTAGCTACAACAGCTTGGGTACCTCGTCCTCATGCTGGTCCCAGTCTGGTGTGGCATGGCATCCCACTCCTCTATCAGGAGTTGCTGAAAGTCAGTCAGTGTGGTTGTGTTGGTTGCTGTAGTAAGGCAGACCAAGGATTTTATAGTGGAGAAGATGAAATGAAGTACTTTTTCAAAGGTCTTTTTATTGAAATTTTCATAAAGAGCAACAGGCAGAAACACAGTGACTGTGTTTTTTTTTTTTTTTTTTTTACTCCCCTGAACATGTATTGAACTTTTAGTTAATAATGGGGCAATGAAGTACTCTGAGGGTCTTGGCTCTGCTGATTTTAGCGTTGTCATATTGGAGTATATGGTTAGTTTCTAA
>JAVQJG010093734.1:0-10686 GCA_036024015.1 Craterocephalus amniculus | reverse complement strand
AAAAAAAAAAAAAACCTTCAATGAATAACCTTAGTGAGGCGGTCCTTAAGGCACCAAAAGTGCCTTGGTCAATTAGTAGAGCTTAGACTGTGAGAGCTTGTAGACGTAGTCAACTCTCGAAGCGCTTCACCAATGACCAACTAAACGCCCCACAGCTCCGAGACAGATCTTCGGGGGTGGGATTTTTTTATTTTATTTATTTTTTTACTTTAGGCACTACCATGGGATACGAGCTGGACCGCTTCAAGGGGACCGTGGACCCAGATTTCAAATGCAACTTGTGTAATAAAGTCCTGGAGGAGCCGCTGACTACTCCGTGTGGGCACGTTTTCTGCTCCGGCTGTGTGCTGCCTTGGGTCCTCCAGCAGAGCAGCTGCCCCGTCAAATGTCAGAGGATCTCCACCAAAGAGCTGAACCACGTCTTGCCTCTGAAAAACCTCATCCTAAAGCTGGAGATAAAATGCGATAATCACGCGCGAGGCTGCGATGCGGTGGTGAAGCTGCAGCATCTCGCCGAGCATGCCGAGGTGTGCGACTATTCTCCGGCGAAGTGCAGGAATAAAGGATGCGAGGAGGTGTTCTGCCTGCGGGACATGGACGCTCACATGCGGGAGACGTGCGACTTCAGAGCGGTGGGGATTTGCGAGAGCGGTTGCGGCTTGATGCTCACCCACAAAGAAAAGAAATTAAACAGTCACTGCTGCGTGAGAGCCCTGAAAGCGCAAAACAGCGCGCTGCAGTGCAAGCTGATCATCCTGGATAGAGAGTTCAAGAAGCAGAAAATTAAAGCCAACGAGAGGGAGAAGTCGCTGCTGGCGCAACTTTCCGCCGTGCACAGCGAGCTGCAGATGACAGCGCTGAAATACCAGAAGAAATTCACCGAATACAGCGAGAGGATCGACGCACTCACTAAAAGCGTGGCTTTTTCCTGCAAGGTAAACTAGAAAGTTTTAACTCTGACTCACAGCTCCACCTTTTTCCTCCAGCATAGACAGAAAACTGCTTTCTGTTATTGCACGCGCACGATAAAAGGCTAAAAGTTTAAGGTTGCTGAGAGTCAGTTCTTATATCCACTAAGTGTGTTTTCAACAAGTCTTGTCTCGTGGTGACATCCACCGCTGCAAATGCTTTAGGACCACCTTTATTGCCCCATAAAGTACATCTTCCCAGCATGTGTGTAGATCACTTTGACTGGACCTCCATGTTGCTGTTTGTCTACAGCTCACATTAAAATAATCAAATTTGGAGGATTTTCTATTCACATTTTCAGGATTGTGGTGAGGAGTTTGTCTTGTCTCTCTGGTCTGTGAACATGGATGTCAGCTGTGCCTTTGGCCAGCTGGCAGTTGGTGGGGGGAGGGCCAAATATTTACTACATTTCTGTACACAAGAGCCAGGTTCCAGTTATATGGCCCCAGACAGAAAGCTTGCTTTTGCCTCTCTATCCTCAGAGGTTTCGGTCCTACCCTCAGAGTCATGAGCTGTTCAGCTCGTCAGTGGTGCCTTGGAAGAGTTGAGAAGCTTTTGGAAAACCCAGACTTGTGGGGAAAAAAGGGATATTTATCCTCCCACCTTTCAATCTTAGTGTCAAAAGTAGCATAAATACATCCAAATCTCTGGGACCCAAGTCTGTACCAGTGCTACTGTCGTACTGTCAGTAGGCCTACCTGTATTTTCATGGTACCGGTAATACCGATGGTACCAACGGAACCAGACGTGAGATGTGTGCATCCGCCAGCTGCAAGCTAAACAGTTCCGTGATGGCGGCTCAATCGAGTGCAGCGGGAGCATTTGCTCAGCCTCAGCTCTTAGATTAAGGTCCATAAGTCCGCAAAAACTTGGTAATATTCCTCCATACTGCTCGTCCAACGTAATCCAAGTGTGCTGAGTATGCAGCGTCCATAATTTACTTGCAACAACAACATTTAGTATATTTTTAGAGCCTAAACTCTTAGCTTGTTGTACTTCCTGGATGCGCGTGCGTGAGCAATGCATGCGCGTGTGTCGGCCGCGGCGGCCACCAATGCATCTGTAGTGTAACCGCGGCACCGTTACTCAGTTCTCAACATATCTCTGAGTTCTCAAAGGATAACATAATTTAAAAGTAATAATATTCTTGGAGGCTGATCCCTTATGTCTGTAAATGTAGTCTAAAACCATGACAGAATTATTTTATTTTTGCCTTTATATTTTATTCTGTTCATATTTACATCTCTGGCTGCTGGGATTTATAATGCTGATATAAAGCATTAAGCACAATATTGTTCATGTCTGTTCAATATTGAGGACATGGCATTACAGTACTGTTTTTATTATTGTATTTATACTTTATTTGTTTGTCCATTACAGTAAAAAAGAACAATGTTTGTTTAAATCCTTGAAGGCAAAGCACCAGTGCATACATTTTATTTATCTGTTCAAGTTTATACATTGTAAAGATATCAATATTTTAATAAAGGTGGGGGATATCTTGAAGACATAGGGACCTTTTACTGTGGTATCGATTTAGGTATCGAGTATTGTGTATATTCATATGTAATGGTACCGACTACTGAATTTCTTGTATTTTGACAACACTAACTGTAAATCTAAACACATGAAGGACCAAGTCCAGGACTCCTAGCATGGAATGTTTCATGGTTTAAATTTTCAAAGATAATGGCTACTGATCAATGTCACAAAGGATGCAAGTCACAAGTCAGTGTTGTGTGCTGCAGAAGCGAGGTTGGATGTTGATGAGGCTGATATACGAACTCCCTCCAAGATGAAGACGAATTTTGCATATTTGGATGTGGAGAAGTTAAGATGGATGGGAAATTCTCTCAATCTTGTTCTTAATTTTACAACCCATCTTTCATTTAAGACTTCTTCAAAATGGACCACTTCAAGGAGACTGGAAGCAGATTAGCCGTATTTTTATTAGAACCTGGTTTCATTTGTTCATTAAGGGCTCAGTACCCAGCAAACAGTAGACTGGCACATTTTGCATCAGAAGCACTGAGGTGGATTGATGGTTGATGGTTAAATCGCTGCTGTAAATGAGCTTGCAGGCTATGTTGCGTATCCACCTATAGTTCATGTGACAGCAGCGCTCAGTCCTGACACTGTGGTATACATTAAGTCAGTTATTCCCCATGGGCCATGAGAACGTCTTGAATATAGAAATGACACAATAATTGTTTTAAAAGTCATTTGTAGAAAACTATATCTAGTGCCTCATTATTTTGAAACAAATTAGATTGCTTGTATTGGTGTATTGGCTCTTGCATCAGTGCATGTAAGTGAAATAACGAAAACATTTGATGTTATTCATCTCAGCTGTCGTGATCTAAGTTGTAATGTGTATTTTCCTGGCCTCAGGAAAATGACGGCCACTCTACATTCATTGTTGTGCTACAAATATCTTTACCACTAGATGTCAATAATTCGTACACTCGGCAACTTTAAAGTTGGAAACTTATAATGTTGCTTTAACAAAATTTGTCTTTTGTCAAAAAGTCTTTAAATTGTCGTCTTTTTCTACAAAACATTGTAAAAATATTATGGGTGTCACAATCTCGATTTTTCATCAATCGATTGAAATGAATGATATCAACGTTACCAGGAATCTCAACTCAATGTTCATAACTGCCATTGTTGAAAGGGAGATAATAGAAATTGTATAGGTGTAAAAAGAAAACCTCTATGGGTTGGAATGAAATTGACATGGTAATTCTAAATAAAGTCATTAGAAGTATTTCAAAACCATTAACGTATATCTTCAATGTATCATTCCAAACGTTTCCAAATGACGTGAAAATTGCAAAAGTTATACCAGTGTTCAAAACAGGAGACGGACATCAGTCCACTAACTATAGACAAGTATGTTGCTTTCACAGTTCTGTAAAATCTTGGAAAAAATATTAATAAGAAGTCTGGACAAAATTGTACATAAAATCCTATCAGATCATCAGTATGGTTTCAGAAATAACAGACCAACATCACTAGCAATAATGCATTTAATAGAAAAAATAACAAACTGTATAGATAAAAAAGAAAATTGCAGCAGGAATATTCGATGCCCTTCGTTTGACACCATTGATCACAAAATACTGTTTAATAAACTGAAACGATATGGAATCAGAAGGAAAGCACCGGAATGGGTAAAAAGTTACTTGGAAAAACGAAAACAATATGTGGCAATTGGGGATGTTAAATCTAAGTGTCTGGACATTATATGTGGGGTCCCACAGGGGTCAGTTTTGGGACCAAAAAAATGATTTCTAGAAAGTGTTGGATTCACTAAAATTAATCTTATTTGCTGATGATATTTATCTTATATGTTAGGGAGATGACTTGCAGCAGGTTTTGGGAAGGATTACACAGGAGCTTATTAAATTAAAAAGATGGTTTGATAGGAATAAATTATCCATGAATCTAAATAAAACTAAAATTATGTTATTTGGTAATTGCAGTTTAGATACTGAAGTTCAAGTGGACATAGATGGTATTATTATAGAGAGTGTATGAACACAAATTTCTTGGTGTGATCAACCACAGGATCTGCTGGAAGTCACACATAAAATATATTCAAATAAAAATAGCAATAAACATTTCAGTAATAGGAAAATCTATATATGTCTTAGATAAAAAGTCACTATCTTCTTTACTGTTCGATGATTTTGCCATATTAATTGTGTGGAAATATGGGGAAACACAAAACCTATTTGCTATCATTATACATATAACAGAACGAGCAATAAGAATTGTTTGTAACGTGGGATATCAGGAACATACCAACATGCTCTTCTTGAAGTTAAGAACTCTTAAGTTCTATGATTTGGTGGAGTTAAAAGCACCAATACTAATGTTTAAAGTAAATAACAATTCACTACTAGGTCATATACAACAGATGTTTCATCATCGAGATGGGGGGTTATGATCTGAGGGGAAATTTGAATTTGAAATTTTTAAAAGTAAGAACTACTATGAAAATCATGTGTATCAGTGTATGGTGTTAAACTATGGAACAAACTTCAATATAAAATCAAGCAATTTTCAAACACCATGCAGTTCAAAAACAAATTCAAAGAAATGTTTTTTAAAAAATATGAAAGTCAATGCATTTGAACATATCAACGTACTATCGTATATTTGCAGGTATTCAGGCACATGACTATACATGGAGGGATATCTACGGAGGTGCGTATGTGTATGAAAATGTGTATTGGGTACAAAAGGCGCTTTGAGCCACAGCTTTGTTTGAAAAGCGCTTTATAAATAAAGTTTTGATTGATTGATTGATACTGTAAATATGCAAGTATGTATAAATGGGTAGGGGTAGGTGTACTTATGATTTCCCAAAGATAAATATGCTGTGGTGCAATGTTTAAAATTAAATAGATTGCAATTAGTAAAAGGGGCAGGAATATATAGGTGGTTACTTCATCCTGCTCCTTTTCGAGAGACAATCTTTATTTACTCTTTTTTCTTCCTTTTCTTTTTTCTTACAAATTTATTTTATTTTCTTCCGTTATCGTTTCTAAAAGAAGGCCTAAATTTATGTTTTCTCTGCTCGAAATAAACTGCAATCAATCAAAAAATCAATTGCGTCCAGATCTCGAGCATTGAAGACAAGGAGAGAATCGACATAACGATATTGATGACCAGCAGTCCACCTGTTCATGCTGTATCCAACTTTTTGATTTCTTGCTTGTGGTGTTCTCTTAAATGTAAGTCGCTTTGGATAAAAGCGTCTGCTTAATGATAGTAGTAGTTGTAGTAGTAGTAGTAGTAGTAGAAGTACATACATTAAATTGCCAAAAGTATTCACACACCTGTCTTGACTCGCATTTGAACATAAGTGACCTCCCATTCCTAATCCATGAGCTGCAATATGACGTCAGTCCACCCTTTGCAGCTACACCAGCTTCAACATTTCTGGGAAAGCTGTGCACAAGGTTTAGAAGTGTGTTCATGGGAATACCTGACCATTATTCTATAAGTGCATTTGTGGGGTCACACACTGATGTTGGGAGAGAAGGCCTGGCATCTCTGCTCTAATTTTTCCCAATGATGTTCTATCGGATTGAGGTCAGGTCTTTCTGCAGGCCAGTCAAGCTCATCCACACCAGACTCTGCCATCCACGTCTTTATGGACCTTGCTTTGTGCGCTGGTGTACAGTCATGATAGAAGAGGAAGAGGCCGACTCCAAACTGTTCCCCCAATGTTGGAAGCTTGGAATTCTCCAAAATGTCTTAGTATGCTCAAGAATTTAGAGTTCTTTTCACTGGAACTAAGGGGACAAGCCCAACTCCTGAAAAACAACAACAAAGCGGCGAGCATTACCCCGCTGCATCCGATGCTTTGCATTGCACTTGGTAATGTACGGATTAGATGCAGCAGCTCGGCCATGGAAACCCATTCCACGAAGCTCATTATAAGTGCATTATTCTTGAGCTAATCTGAAGGCCACATGACGTCTGAAGGTCTGCAGAAATTGACTGCAAAAATTTGGTGACCTCGTCGCACTATGAGCATCCGCTGATTCTGCTCCGTCAGTTTATGGAGGAATTCACTGAGCTGAGCGACCCATTCTTTCACAAATGTTTGTAAAAGTAGTCTGCATGTGTAGGTGAGTTTTCCAAAAAGATGGCTGGCACCTTGTGTGACTTTTCATTTTTGTTATTATTTTTATTATATTACCTAAACAAGATTATCTTTTATATTGTAAATAGATTACTTAAATTTGACTATCACTGCCACTTGTGATACATTACATTAGAATGAAATTCAGTTACTTATATATGTAGCCCATCTTTTAAAATAAGATCTACCGTGCAAAAGTTTTATTACTAAAACCATGATCGTAGACTAGACTACTTTAAAAATGGCATAGGCCTCTGTGCTGTAAGAAGAAGAGAACAAAATCGAGAATCGAATAGAATCGTGACACTAAAATTAAAAATAAAATCGAATTGAAGATTGGGAGAATCGTGACACCCCTAATAAATATAAATATTTCAAAATGGAATCTGAGATTATCATAAAATACCCATTTTTCCCCATACCTCAGATTGATGTGAAAATTCAACAGCAGTTTATGCTAATCACTGTAGAATTACAGTGAGATTAATTTAACACTATATTTCTTCTTTTCTTTCAGATCCCTGCCTTTCACTGTTTTCAGGTTAACCTCCTGGTCCTAATTACTGATACTGTCCTATTCATTTTTGATTAAACCCGTATTTTTGTTTGAGGTACCTCAGTCAGTAAATCAATTAATTCCACAGCAGTACTATTAAATGGCCCAATCCTGCTATAACTACAGCTTAACTTGACTGTGCAGAATGAATTTAGGCCTATCATTGCAAGCAGCGTAACCTACATCAGCATGTCTCTTGACTTCATCACTCCTTGGCTCAGCTTTTAAAGTTTTCTTTTAATAACCACTGTGGGGGAGATGACCAGAGTATGTGGAATAACTTGAGTTCCCTATAACAGTGCTTAATATGAAAAGGCTTCAAGAAGCCAAGAATAGCAATAAAACAAAGCAATGAGAATAATAAAAAAAAGCTGTGATGTGTTTGGTTGGCTCATTCAGAAGTGCTGTCACACTTTCCACTCTGCTTCAGATCTCCTTTCTGATGCCTTTTTTATTTAATTATAGTAAACATTTGAACTGATTTAGCCTAAAACTGATCATGCTCAGTCTTTTAGGCTAATTGTCGAATAATTTCAAATTATGAATCTATTTGATGAACACGTCCAGTCAATCATTTAATATGCATGGATGTCTGATGTGAAAAAAATCACATTAGGTCACTGAAAATAGCTATTTAATTAAAAACTAAACAAATGGATCAGGAGCATTGTAATGATCATTCAACATGTCTGCAATGAACATGGAACATCTCTGACAAGCTGAAATGTCCCAGATTAGGAGGTTAAAAAGTTTCTGCCTCATGGTCACATGCCTGTTCTTTGTAAATCAATATGTTCCTTTTTTGTTCTGCGTAACAGTACCTACACTATAATTAGATGCTCTATGTTAAGAGGCATACAGAGAGAAGGCTGCTTGATGGAGGACAGACTCGGGAAAGTTTGACAGGCGCTGAGGTGAAGGCTCATCATCTTGTTACCAAGTCTGCGGCAGAATAAAGCTTCATTTACAGATACTAAGCACAAATGTTTCTTTTCTAAATAAATCTGTCACGTGTTAACCTTCAAATGACATCTTTATGATAATTTTTTGCATTGTTGGTTAAAATTTATCACCAAGAAACTTATGTGCTTGCAGATGTGGTAAAAAAAGAAAGCTGTCTTATTACTGAGAGCTCTTGCTAATGACTGTGAGACGATGGAAAAACATGCAGTTCATTTCTTTGGGCTTGTGGCAGATTAAGAGAGTGATAGACTCACTTACCTTACATGTGATGCCCAACTGTGTGTTTTGTTGATGGTAATGGCTGTAGCCGCTTTAATTTGGAAGCATGTGTTGCTAATGGTGCTGTAACATTGTGCATGATGCACATTCCACCATGTACTG
Organism: Craterocephalus amniculus; assembly: GCA_036024015.1. Classification (NCBI taxonomy): domain Eukaryota; kingdom Metazoa; phylum Chordata; class Actinopteri; order Atheriniformes; family Atherinidae; genus Craterocephalus; species Craterocephalus amniculus. The sequence goes on along the minus strand of JAVQJG010093734.1, from coordinate 2,158 downwards.
ACATGCACATGACAGTCTTTTTAGCCTACATGGCTGTCGGGGCGCTGTACATATCGATAATGCCAGCTTTAAATTTAGTCTCTGTGTAGCAGCATACTGGAGTGGCAGCTGAATTTATCTTATATAACTTGCTTCTAAGTCCTGCTTAAAAAACAGATTAAAGGCTGACTGTGAGTTTCCTAGAGGTTTTCATGTTGCCTCTGAGTAAGAAGTCCACTGGTGTATTAATTTACACAGGAAAGTAGCTTGTATGAGAGAGGGGCTCCTGGCTCTCCTTTAACCCCATCATCTCTGATTTTCTATGTGCTGAAAAAGCTAAAGGAAATGGGTGTCAGCAAGGGCTTGATGCTTTCAAGATGCATCTAGCTAATTTTCATCAATATTTGTAAAACTCAATATGTATCAGATTATAGATTAAATTAGTTTCAATAAAACAGATTCTTAGTATTTAAGTCCTGAGCAGGGAAGCTTAGAGAGAAAAATAAAAAAAATTTTTTGGTCTGCTTTTTCCCTCCATAAAGTCCTACAGCTTGTGGGTCAGAGCAAATATAACACAACGATGTCCTCATGCACTCAGCTATGAAAATAAATTGCCATCATGGTACAGGGTTACTGAAAAAGATTGTCATACGTAGACGTAAAATCTGACCTGCCAGACCCATCAACTTGTAGCACACACACCTACTTCTCAGAAAATAAAGGTGTAACAGCTAATTAAAAAGAACAATAGTGAAAGTATAATAGTGTTATTCGGTATTTTTTGACATGGTAATATTTCCCGTTTCTCTGCATTGGCTGCAGCCATTTTTCAATCATCAGCCTGGACTTGTATTTGTTGAGCAACCTATACATAACAGTCAGTAAATCTGAAAGTTTACCTCAATGTTCCTGATTTAGCTTGAGACATAACCAAAGGAATGTTTCTGAGGAGGCAGAGAGAGCTAACAGAACAGCTATCTTGGGAACATTTATCTCCTGAGGATCATGATTACTCATCTCGCAACAATCAAAATGATGCCTCTGTCATTAACTGTGGTGAGACAGTCTACAATAAATATGTAGGAAGATCTTACTTACAAATTGTCTCCAGTGGTTGGCTCATTTCTTAAAACAGAAATTAGATTGTCAGAGTTCTGAGATCATTGGATATAACGGTTTTTCCAGTTCGACACCTGAGAAGCTTATTTCCCTCCCAGAATTGTCCGCTCAGGCTTCAGAACTCAGTTCCCATCACATAAACGGAGCCACCAGAATCTACCATTGGTTTCACATCGTGGGAGCACTGCAAGCCAAAATGCTTACATGTATGGGCTCTATGGCTGAGGACCACCTCTGAGTATTAGCCAGTCTTTCATCAACAACAGTTACTTTACTCATTTTTTCTGGTGAATTCTGTGGCTGAATTCTGGACGATCTGAAGCTTCCGAAGATATTTCTATGGGAGTCCAAGCAGTTACAGTAGTCAAAGCAGGAGGTGACAAATGTGTGAATAGAAATGTGTGAACAAGAATAGAGGGATTATGGGGGACCAGAAATACAAGGTAAATGGAAATAAGCAGAGCAGGTGACAACCAGACTCAGAACCTGAGGAGAGGGGAGAACTAACTACCCTGTTGAGAGCTGTTGATGGGGAGGGAAAAATGTTGACTTTAGAGTATAGATTACGTTATGATGAGCAGGATTTAAAGGTGATCAAGAATGGTTGAGTGGGGTATTAATCTTTGTTCTGTGATGTGATAAGTAGCCAAAAAAAAATTGGTTGGGTCTGAAATGGTTCAGAACCTTCTTAAAAGGCTGTCCAAAGTGCTCTGTATGTGTGTTTGGTGAATAACACATTGTTTTGCCCTTTTTGGCATCGTTTCTGAGCTTATCTGGCAACCTCATTAAGAAATGCACGTAAAACGTCGATGTCATCCGTCGTCGCTGTGAACTACACTCCATTCCCTTACTGCTAATATCATTAGCCATGGCGTTTTTTGGAGATCCAGAATTATATATTCGTACCAGAATCGGAGGAGGATGCGGAAGAGGTTTGCACACTGCTGGTGCAGCCAAGGGAAAGCACGGCGGGACTTCGCCATTTTTTCTGCCTTCAAATGGCAGCAGAGAAGAGGGGCGAATGGAGCGAAGACATTTAGAAGGGGGCGTGTGTTGAACG
>JAVQJG010093724.1:0-14880 GCA_036024015.1 Craterocephalus amniculus | reverse complement strand
ACACACCTACACACACACACACACACACACACACACACACACACTCCCTCCTTCTCTTTGTTTGCTTTGGCAGAGAGGGCAACGTTTCCCTCAGCTCTGCCAGTACATGCAGTCTGCTGTCATGGAAAAAAAAATGAACAAATACTGCGCTAACAGGACTAATCATCCCTCCCACGCACTTTGACACCCATTTCTTCTGGCCTCATTCACAAACACACACAACCTATAGAGACAGTAAACATATATTTTATCCCTGCAAAGAGCAACTAAAATCTTTGTTTAATAGAAAAGAACAACCTGTGGTAGACGCACGGGTGGCTTGCCAAATATGGGTTCACTGCTGTACAGTGTAGCTAGGCAACTAATACCACTTGAAAACCCTCACTGCTTTGTTTTCTAATGTCTGCTGTGGTAGACCGGAGAAGTAGGACAGCTCTTAAGAAACTCGAGAACCAGCAAGTCTTTGACACAGATAATCAACAAGGACTAAACATGTGGAAAGGGGATTTTGCATCAATTTATGTATTTTGAAACATTAAAAACTAAATTCCTACTACATCCGTTCCTGAGAATTCCCACCTGTTTTTATCTGCATTGTCCGTCTCCTCCACTTCGTCAGCACTGCACGTGGCACTAGAGTCGCTGTCTCCATGCGATCCCGTTTTGGCTGCATGCTCCTTCTTGGAGCTCTTGGTGGAGTTTTTGACTTCTTCTGCCTCTGCTTTGGGAGGCTTATCATCTGCGGCATCGTCAGGTGGCGCTGGCTGCGGCTGCTCTTTGCTGGGCTCCCCTGTCTCGGTTTTTATCTCCTGCTTGATGGCGGCGTCTGCGTCTTCTTTGACTGGAGGTTTCCCATCTCCCGCCTGGCTAGCGTCTGACCGAGCCTCCTCGTCTCCAGGGTTGGGGCCGCTCTTCAACTTGCCCGAGCTTTCCTCTTTAGCCTTGCTGTCCTCAGACGAGTGTGGGGAGGACAGGCTCTCTGTGTCCGAGCTGTTGTTAGCGCCACCTGACGTGCCGACAAAAAAAAAAAGAGAGAAATTAGGACTTGTACTGTAAATCATGTTATGTCCTGTTGCCCCCCCAGTTCCATCTGCAAGTCCAGATTCTTCCCAGTGCCAGTCTTCTGACTAATCGGGTTTCACTCTGCAATAAGGAGGAACACAAAACCAATTGGGATGATGGATGAAATCTCCCGAGGATTCTACAGTCCAGTATGAAAATACAGTATTGGCAGTATATATCTATAAACAAACTAGCCGGATTTCCATATTGTTCTCCAGTCTGTGATTGCAAAAACACGACAGCCAACAGTGCGTTACTGCGGGTTTTGTAAAATTCCAAAAAACCAAAGTCATATATTTACCCACTTATGCCGGATTCATCAAAGCAAAGTTTTATCTGCTTATATCACATCATCAAACTACAGCTTTGCTAGCTTGTTGAGGTGGTAACCAGATACAGATTGGTACATCAGCTCACCTGTGGGCTCAATCGGTAAGCTCAGCCCTCTCTGTGTGAGAGTAAGCATGCTTTTCCTGAGCAGGTTTTCTGCAAACTCCTTGGTTTGTATAGTTAGTTTAAATGATCACTGTACATTTTCATTTTTCATGAGTTCAAGTGTGCTTCTTTGTCTGTCGCTTTGCTAGTTGTCCTCTGCAGGGCTCTGTGTGATTTACTTACCAGGGGTGCAACAACACAAAATTTACAGTAATTGGTTTAAATTTGTGATTTCATTTAAACTAATTACAAATATTTGTTTACTCAAAAGTACAGTTTTTTAATCAAATGTTTCTGGAATTACAAAATATAAAAATAAATCTGTTGGATCTGTGTTCCACAATGCAGCCTAGGCGGAGTAGTCAAATGCAGATCCTCTGAGCTTTCAACACTGATCGCATCATCAGAGGACAAGTCCATGCTCACAGTTCGGTTCGCACTGTATTGAACAATTCGATTTAATTGCATGTTTTGTTGCACACCTAGTACTTACAGATAAAAGGATGGACGGGTAAGGACGAGTGAATTATGCAACACCAATTCCAACAATCTTGTACTTATTTGTCTTAATTTTTAAAACATTATGTCTCTAATTCACTTGTCTACATTAAATGATTATAGACAGTTAACTTAGGGCACGTTTACACCAGGGCAGTCCAGGGGAGCCCGTTCAATTGGGTGGGGAATTCTGAAAAATTCTGGATCTTGCTTGACTTTCACACTGTACTTTACTTAAGCAGACCAAAACATCTGAACAATTATCATGCAATTACAACAAGTAGTTGCTAGGGAGTGATATTTCCCAAAAACAACCAGTGAAGAAGCCAAAAGAAGAAAAAAACCAAGTTCATAAATTGACCAGGACCGGAAATGGCACATTCATCACAAGCAAACAGTGGGGCAACAATACATGTAAGCAGTGTCGGAGTTCCTCTTTTTACTTTGGTGTTCAAACCAAACGCAGCTTTCACAATAATCCGTCCTGTATGAGCAGCAGGGGAGGCAGACAGCTGTCAAGCATGTTGCCCCGTGTCACTTCCTCCCTTTCTTAGATGGTCTGTTTGCTACTACATTGAAAGCAAAGTTTACTTGGAAGTGAACCAAGAATCCCAGTTTTCACCATAGTTGGCTTCCTAGGTCCACACCAGGGAGAAAAGTGTTCATGCTGCTCCAAACTAACCGTACTCTCTGTGGAAGCAGTCTGGTGTTTATTTAAAGTGGACAAAACAGTCCCAGTGCGGATCCACCTGTACAGAGCTAATGAACAGCTAGGTAAAATCCCCAAAATAAGCTGTGAAGCTTCTTACAGGCTGATTTAAATCATTTTAATCACATCATGGGACAACTGATAGAAACCAGCCAAGACCACAGGAACTAAATTATGGGGGAAAAAAATTGGTTCATCCGTGGGAGAAATTTCTAATGCTTGAAAAATCCAAATTTTCAGTAGGAAAGAAGACATCTGTCCTGTTCTTAACCAAGTTGCATTATTATGAGAGGCGTGTCTAATGTTTTCACCAATATCATAATTCTACATCCTAAAAAGCCTCTCTTTTAATTGTAGCTTTCATACAAGCAGAAAAACTAGAAACAATACAACTCCCCCACTGTTAAATGCAGGTTTACTTAAAATGGTTAAATGAACATAAATGAAATGAAGATGTATAAATTACCTTCTCCATCCTCAGGTGCTTCCTCCTCATTGCAGCTGGCTCCTGAACCCTCCATCTCTTCCTCCTCTGCAGCATAAGGAGCACTGGCCTCTTCATTCTGTGAGGCTTTGCCCCTTCGCCGGGCTTTTCGTTCTTTCTCCTGGGTGAAAATGAGGACACACCGGATTTAAAATTTTTAAAAAGCTCCAGAGATCGTCATATTTAAAACTGAAAAAAAATTTGATAACTTTATGCCATGCAAAAACATGGCAGTTTTGTAAGGGTCAGCAACGGGTCCTCTGCTTACAGATTTCATTTTATGCTGCTGCAGAATCTCATCCAGTTTCTGCCTCTTCTTGTAGTTGAAGTAGAAGTTTTTGCACTGCGACACGGTTTTTGATCCCACCATCTTGGCGATGGCGGACCAATTCCTACCATATTGGAGAAGACCTAGAATTTGACAGGTGGACAGAGAGAAGAATTAGAGGGAGGATTGAAAAATAAAAACAGACGAAGACAGAAACAATTACGGTCGGACAATAAAATTACTCGAAACTAAATTAGGATTAAATTTACGTTGATAAGCATGAAACATTTCCAGCTGATCCCTCAGCATACTCAGGACCACTAGCTGCTGGTAATGCATCGCTAAGCTAGTTGCTAACTACCAAAAAGACCTGCACATGACATTTAGTACTCAGCTGTAAAATTTTGAAGTCAGCCATGATTAGATTACTCTTTTGTGAATATCAAAAACTGGATTAATATTTGGGTTTATAAACCACCAAAACCTTCTCCAATAGCAATCTCTATACATCTTTATACAGCCGGGCAGTTATGTATGAAACACTCTCATTATCCAGGCAGAATGGCTCGATGCCACACATTTCCTATGCAGAGACATCTACAGAAACACAGAATGAGAGTAAAAGTGAGCAGGGTCTTAATGCGGTAGGTGAACCATCAGTCACACCAGTGGCATCCCTATCTCTCACCGCTACGGTCAAATTGTGTCATATTCCAACTGACTTTGATGTGACCCAGTTACGAGAAACCCTAGTCCTTTACTCAGTCAAGCACATGATTGTGTCTTACACAAGAGTCTACAGGCACCCGCTGGGCTGGAGCTGTGATAGATCAACCTGTCATGGAACACACAAGCGTGCACACACACACAAAGTCACAGTGTACGCGTGCTAAAGAAAAGATCGAGGGAGCAGTCTGCAAGTAAGTGCGAGCGAGTGACAGATAGCGCAGCATTTGCTCCAGCGCTTCCTCTCCTACAGTCTGCTGTTAGCTAAAGGCAGCTCATTAACAGCGTGTTTTGTAAGAGGCTTAGCTTACACCACCCACTTGTGTCCTGTGCCAGCCTCTTGAAAGGTTGTCGGGGGGAGGTTGGGGGGTGTAGGAGGAGTGTTGGCACTGAGCCAACACATCTTGGGATAACCTTGGACATGGGTTCAAAGGTCTCTGCATCTCATCACTTAATGGAAGGAGTAGGACAAGATGAAGAAATCAGCCGTAGGGGAGGGGAAGAAAGGACAGCTGTTTACAGCCCCGTCATTTTCACTCCAATATTAAAGAAGCTAAAGGATGCAAACAGTAATAAGACTCATTAAAAGCTGCCGTAAAAAGCTGCTCTAATGGTCAGTTATAAGTTTCCTTTCTGGGACCTGAGTTAAAACTAGATTTATTTTAAGTTTGTGTGTCCAAGGACCCTCAAACTGAAAAGTATAGAGACAAATATAAAAATGTCAACCCAAATTTGACAAAATGTCAATAAAGCTGTCTGCACAGCAACAGTCCAGCTGTTGACATTTCTTTTATAACAAGCACTGACTTCAGTAAAATATCTCTTACACCTCAGCAAAAGGAAGAACAATAAAACGAGAAGAAACCTAAAAGCTGTGACACATCTACAACCTGTCGAGTGAGGCAGCTCGGGCTTTTCAGCTGAAAAACTAATAGTGGCCAGAACAGGCATTGCAAGAAAAGCCTCTCCAGGAAAAAGAAGACCGGTCCAATCTCTCCAAGAGGACAGGCATGTGACTAACACCTATTAACCTTTTACAGCCATCTAACAACAGGGAAGGAGGGGGCTACCACCGCCACACGAGTCAGACACTTTCCCAGCTGACAGTGTGCAACAAACACAAAACACATCTAATCAAACAAGTAAGAAGCTCTCACTGCAGCAAGCAGCAAAGCTCAAACCATAAGGTCATGGATGAAAAGACAAAGGTCACTTTGTCATGACACCTGGCTGCATACGGTCGACACACAATGTGCAAACCCCAATAGCTTCGGTGGACTCAGTGCCTTAGTTGCTACAGCAACACACAGGGATCAAACATCCAATCAGCAGCAGCGATACTGAAACAGGTGGTAGGCTAACACCCAATCAGGAGACAGTATTCCCTTTAGCTCCTCCCAGAGAAAGTCCAATCAACACCTGGCGCAGCCAGAAAGTTGTTGTTCCTGTCTGTCACATGCCTGTCACTGCAGCCGTGGTCGTGTGGCCCCGGCTCTGGATAACACTAGCAGACGCTGGGATGTGTCAGGGGCCCGCCGGGAAGCTCCTCTGGGCCGGGCCTCCCGTTCCAGAGCGAAGGGGATGAAAACAGCTCGGTCTCGGCGCTCTTCCTGCCAGCTGGCTTGATACTTGAGCCGGTGTCAGGTTGACGTGCTCCAAAACAACACATGCTCCCGGCCTCTCCCCTCCTTCTCCCCCTTTCTCGCGCCGTCCTCTCTGTGCTTCGCAGAGTGCTGGTCTGCTCTTCTTTGCCGTGGCTCTCTCCAATGGCGGTCGTCTGGGAAGACTTCCACAGGAAAGTGGGACTGTGGGGCGGTGCTATGTGCTCAGCCTCTCTCTCCCCTCATCTGATCTCTCCTCTATCTCGCTCTTTTTTTCTTTTTTTTCTTCTTCTCTCTCTCCCTCTCTCTTTCCGTCGGTCCGTCCCTCCCCCTGCCTCGCTCTGCCAGCAGGCACGGAGGCACGCACGCACACACGGACACGCAAACGCATGAGTGAGTACAAACTCACTCAAACCTCCTCGCTCGCTCGCTTTCTCTCCGTCTCTCTCGTTAATACTCTCACACACAGACACAAACACACATTCAGGGAGTCCAAGACTAAACAGACAGCGGCAAGAGAGAGGAAAGAGATAGAGAGGGAGCCGAGCCACTGAGCCAGAGAGACAATGGAGAGAGGGAAAGGATACAGAAGTGGAGAGTAAGCACAGAGAGAAGAGAGGGGCGGATGAGGGCAGGAGGGATCGAGAGGGAGTTGATGTTGATACCATGAGAAAGCATAAAGGCTTTCACATTTTTCCTGACTGACCTGCTTTTCATCTTGAATGTGACCTCTCCAGTTTATAACAACACAGAGCTGAGGCGAGAAAGAAAAGTGACTTGGGGGGGGGGGGGGAGCGTTTGCCAAATCTTCCACAGCTCTTGCCAATCTGGGCTGCTGCCATCTTCCAAACGAGGGAGCGAGGGGACGGAGCAAAGGCAGGAAAAGGGAGACAGAAAAGATAAAACGGTATTCTCTACCTGCTGCCGCTTTAAACGGGTTTTTCTCCTGCGAGAGGCACAGAGACCATTATCCAGCTGCCTGCCCTCACCCACAGCCAACCCTGGCAGATTAGTGCGCTTACAAAAACCCCCAGCCAAGACTGGTGCACATGCGGCCGGACGCAGCGTAGACCCAATGCACACAAACACACACACACAACCTTTGCTACTCATTCCACAGACAAACAGAGCCAATGGCTTTAAACGCTGCGAAGCCCGGCCGTCTGATGTCTGACCAGGTTTTTATGAGTCGCGAGGCCGTGTCATCCTTTCAGGGAAAACTCACTGGCATGGAGATGCTCGAGCGCTGATGTCCTGCCAGTCACTGTAAATGCCATTATTCAGATCTGGTTAGCTCAAGCGGATAAACTCATTAGCATCAGGACACCAACGCCTCTTTAAAACATACACATATGATGCACCTGCCAGTGAAAGCCCCACGGCAGGCTGAATCAATACAACGTGGAAGCAGAGGAGCAGAGAAGAAGCTGGTTTTGAAGAGTTCCTTGGAAGGGGAATCCTTTGTGGCAGGTGAGAGGATGCTGTTTTGTTAGAACTGATGAATAACGTTCAGAGGAGCTCCTCCCCTTCAGCCCCACTGTACTGTGGCTGGAATTCTGTGTTTGTGGTTACATAAGCCGTTCATAGAATCCCTGCTTCTGCTGAGCTGCCGGGCTAATCCTCTGGGATGGAGTGCCCCGCTAATCCCATGGCAGGAGAATGGAACTGAAGACATTAACCGGGATTACTACACAGGACCGTGTTCAAGCCGGGCCCATGGCAGTTATCACAAAATAACCTCTTAACACACAAAAATGCCCACTCCCGCAAACCCCATTTTTGCAGAAGCAGATGCAATCTCCTGGTGTAAATATGGTTTCAATATTAACACAATATAAACACATAGCTACTTATTTAAGGTATCTCATCTGCTCTCAATTACAAGTAAAGGACAGCTTTAAAGTCAAACAAGGAAAAATGCCACATTACCCATAAATGGCCACAAAACAGCTGCTTCATGGTGAATTTGTGCAAAGTAAAGATCAAGATTTCAAACAGCACTTGTAAAAGCACAACAAATACCCAATTCAGAAGGGAAATATTGAAATGGAGGTAATTAGAAGTAAAAGATACCCTTAAAACTCCCCTTAGCGTTACTCACTGAGGCATTCATTTTGACTTTAAACAACCGGACTGACGGCAATCGGATCTGGCCATGAATCTGGTCCAGCAGATGACGTGAAAACCCGCAAGATGAGAGCGCGGCGCAGCAGAAATCACTTAGAGTGAGGAGCTCATTTAATCAGTAACTTAGGTCCATGCTCGACATGCAACAAATACTTTGAAATGCACACAGAATGCCGGTGCTAGGAAGTGTCAGTGACCTCTGCGAATCAGGAATAGGCTTCTGGGTAATCTTCAGTCAGCGACAATAAACAGCCCGAGTTAATGACTGCTGTATTTGCAGGGGCTGGCTGATAAGGGGCAGACTTTACAGCCTCCTCGATAACAGACAGACTGCCTTGACCCAGAGAGAAAACAGAAAACAGATCCAAAGAGCAGCGAACTCCTTCTAGGCGGTTTGACACAGACGCAAAGACACAACCTAGCAGCACGTGGCGACTGTTGCCTCACTGACAGGAAGTCGCAGCCCCATCACTTGTCAACGCGCTCCAACAGTGCTCGAGCTGCTAATCTGAATTAATTTGACAACTGCGTTAAAGTATGCACTATATGCATTAAAACCGCTTTTCATAGGAAGAAGAGTTTTACACCGAATTACCTTTTTTGGCAGTTTCCATTTCTTCTTCAGTCCAGCGAGAGCTCTCATTCATCTCCAGATTGGCTGTCAGAAAAAAAAAATAGAGAACCACCAAGTTAGAGAAGGCGGGGGGAAGAGGAGGAGGAGGAGGAGGAGGGGAGAGTGGGCAGTTGTTATAAAAGTCAGTTAGGGAGTGACTGACAGAAGGAAAGGAAAGCGAGATAGAAATAAGAGAAGAGAGAAAGAATAAAAGGCTGGGGGGGGGCAGGGTAGTGTGAGCTGCTCGCCAGTGAAGCACTGCAGCATGGGTCGCTGGGGAGTGTTTGTTTTAGATGGAGGAAGCAGGAAATCCAAGGAGAGAAGTCAGTTAATGATTATAGACATAACAACTGGCTTCTCTCCCTGCACAGGCCATAAGCCAGAATGGCCCTGCATGGCCGGTGGCAGAGCCGGAGCCTCGGCTCATGTGTCCTCTGAGAGGACCTGTGAAGGGCACAGCGGGCCGTTTGCACCGCCGCCAGCGGGAGAACAGACAGTGGCAGGGGTGGGGCTTCTGACTGAGAGCCCCAACGGCCCGAGTCACCTGGGGATTCCCTGTGACTAAACCTGTGCTGCAGCGTGTACATTCAGCTGCTGAAACATCAAAAATCCCTCAGCAGCCTGCAGCAAGAGTGTGTGAATGGCTGAAATACCATCTGAGGAGGAAAAGAGGAGAGCTAAGTAGGAGGACACCGCGATGCACAGTATTAACTCCTGAATAAAGAGTTCTTTGCAGTCAATAAATGCATAATTTTCTACTATTTCTTATGTGTGTCTCTCTACAAAAAGTAACAAGCGCAGCAGTAGATGTGAAGTAATGGAAGATGAGAGAACAACACTGCACTCTTGTGGTTCTGGACAGGAGGTCACAGCTAGATCAAAGGTGGTCCCAGTAGTGATGGTGGGGGAATAATTATGTTTGCTGTCCCAATATTCGTATTACTTCTTAAAAATTTGTTTTTCTTAAACTTTTGCACTCGGCTATAGTTAGTTGCATTTTAAAAAAGTTCATATATAGAGAGGAGCGACAGACTTACCGAGCTCGTTGTTGAGTGGTGGTGCAGACGCCTCCTCCACTTCGCTGGTCATGGAGCGGGTAATCCGGCCTTTGCGGCGGCCCTGACTGTTGGCTGTACGTCGTCCCTTGAACGCCACAGTGGGTTCTTTGTCCTCTGCATCTTCCCCAGAGGTGTCGTCCCTGTGCAACACACATTTCAATGTGCAAGATGAATGCAACAAGTTTCTGCGTGTTGCAGATGCTGCTTCAGAAACAGCACTCAGAGCCTGAGCCGTGCAGGCGAGGTGCTGCACTACCAAGCAAAACACAAAGTTTTCACCAAGTTCCAAAAACTAAATGCTTACCATTAAATGTGAACGTGAAGAGTATTTTATAAAAGATTTATAACCTACAACTAGTCAAAAAATGGACTGCATTCAAACAAATAAGAAGTATGACAGTATTCCCACCTACATTTTAGGAGTTGTCTCTGAGATCATGTTAATAAGAAAGGGATGGAGAGATGGATGAACAAAGTGACATGGTGTTGTTAAAATGTCAGATTAATGACATTTGCACCTAAATCCAAACAACAATCCTGACGCTAATCTGCTGCATCGCTACTGCACTGGCTGTAGAACCACACACCTGAGGGCAGACATGATTATCTGCACCGGACGGGAGATACGAATCTGCAGAATAAGACAACCTGGGAGATGAGATGCGACTGTGTACTGTATGCAGACATTGCTCTTTCATCCTTTTTATTTCCAAGATAATTTATCAAATGTCAGCACAATGGCATGCCAGGAGATAGCCAGGGAGCTTGAACCCTCTGCTCCTCTATTCATCTTCCTCCAGCTCCATTAATCTTGCTGAGGGAAGCTAGTGGCATTCTAAATATAGGCAAGCCAGCTGTGCCAGGGGGTGACAGGCAGGCAGCAGCATGTACTAGGAGTCACCGAGTCCTCAGGCCTCGCCTCAGAGCAGAGAAGAAGCAGGCGACAGTTCGTCTTTGTCGTCATCATCATCATGTCTGACACAACTGCTTATAAATATGACTTGTCATTGCTTCAAACAACTCTAATGTAAGGCTCGTCTGACAGCATAATGCACCGGCTAAATACAGACGCAGACTATTTACTTTCAGGCAACAGAAAGCGTTGATATTTCCATCTACTGCTTTGCTTCCTTTCACTGTCGCTGGAAAAATAACCCAGCAAATTTTAAACAGAAGATCCGACATCCCATTGGGAAGGTGAGAAACACAAATAGCCAAACAGCTGTGGTCCAGTGTGGGAATGAGCTGAGCTCCATTTTCAAATTGAGGGGGGGATGGGAGGTCTGGCTGGAGGTGAGGAAGTAATGACTGGATTTCAAGACAAACTCCCGGAGGTCAAAACATACTTCTAATCTTCCTGAAGTCTCCTGAATCCTGACCAAATCATAATTTGGAGAAACAGAGTGAATTTGGAAATCATTTATGCGAGCAAGTCCAGACGGATACAAAGGTTTTCGCTCATCTTCAGCTTTCTCATCAATCATTTTGGTTTTAACTTGTGAAATGAGGAGAAGACTGTTATATATGTTGATGAGTTTTACTCAGTGTTACTAATCAACCCACTTCATCCCATCTTCCTTGTCTTCAGCTTCATTTTTCTCTTCTTCTCGTTCTTCCTTCTCCTTCTCCTTCTCCTCCTTCTCCTTCTCCTCCTGGCTGCTGCGGTTCACTTGTTGCTGCTGTTGCTGCTGCTGTTGTTGTTGCTGGCCGTGCTGCAAGGAAACGGATGGATTAACAAGGAATTACAATAAATAATCCAAATTTAGTGACACAGAATCACAAATATCCAAAAAGTTTCCTGTAAATTGTACATTTCTGATGAACCTGAACCAGAAATCTCAAATCTTCTCATCTAATTGGTATGAAAATGAAGTGTGTGAAAAGGCCCAAACTGGTGCTTTTAGAGGCTGACCTGATGTTGGATGGCGTTTTGATAAGGTCATTACCTCATGGAGTTCTTAAAACAAATATATGTCTTTTCCAAAAAAAGATGCTTCTTCTATTGTGAGTACTGAGAAAAACTATCCTAAAAGGACCGTACTCATTTTCAGAAGCTGCAAAACAAAACAGGATACGAAAGTTCAGAAATTACAGCAGCACATTTCTGCTGTATAGCTTTTGCTCTTTTAACGCCCAGAACCACTTCCTTACCAGCTTCCTGCCTGTCTGGGGCTTTTGGGGTTAGAGTTCAGACTAGTACAGACACGCAATCAGACCAAAAACCTGAAATACTGCTTAATATGATGAGCCAGATCTTGATTAAGCTTCCAGACCTTTTCCTCTATTTGAGGGCCTTGAGCTTGAAGATTCCTCTGCAGATAATAAACCTACTTCTGTGTTCGAATGCAACTACACACCTGCTCTCAAAAATGATCAAATGAAGACATTATGTGACGTCTGCTGTTAAGTAAACAGAGCAGCAGAGTAAGATGGTGGGGAGAAGCTAAATCAAAAAGTACTTTAAAGACCAAATTTCTTTTTTTTCGCCTTCATTTCCACAGTATCACTAATGCCCCGTCTCTTCCTTTGAAATTATTAATGTCCTCTCCCTCCCTTCGAGAAGAGCTCAGGCAGAAAGCAAATATGAGTCACATGGTCTCCCTGTCTCATGTGCTGCATTTACAGTTCTTCATTTCTCTGAACACATCAGCTGAATCACCAAAGCAGAGATCTGCACTCTGTCTAACCACACTGAGCTGAACTAAAGGCACCTCGAAGTAAAATCCAGATAAAGGAGCAACTAAATAGAAAAAATTTATCTTTATTACCAAGTATTGTCATTCTGTTCCTTCATACAAAGGATATTTTTGTCTCTGTAATCTAACAGGGCCAGGTGCAACCCAGGAGGTAATGAGCAGATGAGGAGAAAAGGGCATCTGTAAATGAATGTGTGATTTCTAGTAGTGACAGACAACATATTCTAATAATATACACTCACTTTATTACGTACATTTATCTAATTGTTTGTTTGCAAAACAAAAAGCGAATCAGTCAATCGCATCCAAACAACTCAATACATTTACTTATGTAGACATGGTCGAGATAGCTTGCTGTAGTTCAAACTGAGCGTCAGATTTGGGAGGAAGGGGATTAATGTGATGTTACGTGGCATGGTTGTTGGTCTGAGTATTTCAGAAACTGCTGATTTACAGGAATTTTCACACACAACCATCTCTGAAGTTTACAGATAATGGTCTGAATAAGAGTAAATATCCAGTGAGTGGCAGTTGTCTATGGAAAAATGCTGCATCAAGATGATAGAAAGGTAAATTTAACTAAACCTTAAAACCAAGGTATGTTAAATACCATCTCTGAACACACAAGAGATCCAACCAGGATAGTTGGGGAACTCGGTCAGATTGGGGCTCTGATTCCTGAAAAATTTCCAACCTTCCTTTGGTTTGGTTTGTGTTCAAACTGCATTTAACCAAAGCGGACTGAAGCACCTGGGAAACACGACTTCTCACTTAGGTGATAATACTTAACAACCTAACATACCTAACATACCCTAACAACCACTGAGCAACAATGAAACAGCAGTAAGAAGAAAAACCGGGTTCCCTGATGTGCCAGAACTGAAAAAGTAACCTGTATGCTTCACTGCAAATAAATTATGAAGCACGGAACAACATCAGGCAGTCTTCGCAGTGGGTAATGTACAAAAACACTGTTTTTGCGGGTAAACATAAAAGGCTAAATATGGAAGGTGTGGAACGATACTTATTCCTACTTCTTTCTGGCCTTACACCGCTGCTGCATTGAACAATGTGGAACAATCAACATGTCCAGGACGATCTGCCCTCTCTCACAGGTTCGTCAGGCTGATCCACCTGACTCAAACCGCAACACCATCATCCCATAGATCTGCTGGTGGCCTGGACTGCACAGCGATCCACCCGTAGACAAATGCCGGTGATCACAGTCATCTCTTCCCACACAGCTGGTTCAGGTTTCGTCACCATATCCCGCTCAGCTCTGCTTAGTAAGCTGAGAGCGTGGAGGTCACGCTAACGCCCTGACAGTTAAAGCTCCAGTCATGTCAGACTGAAAACGGTCAGCTTCCACGGCTGTGCGGGGCTCCTGGAGGACCCGATGACCGCCCTAGATGCAGGTGGGCTGAGCCTAGCAGTCCCATCATGTCGTGTTTCATATTCTCCAAGTCTTGGGAGAAGTCCCTTGTATTAGACTCTTAACAGTGAAGGGGTCCATGAGACCAAAACCTCTTATAGGAACTCTGGGAAAACAGTAGTGGCCATTTTGCTGTCCCCGTAGCCAATCCCTCCCCCATAACACACTGGTGAAATTGTGCGATAACTCACAACAAAACGTGCGCGAGATTTGGACACAACTACCAAAACATAGCAATCGCCAGTTAATATAGAAATTTTCGTTCATTTCTCCTCTCTAATACGTTGACGGACGCTCGTTGAGACAATCAGAGCATGTTTTTTAGGGCGAACTTACTACATTTACACGTCTTATAAAGCACCCTGTGCTCTCAAAGTTAAAAACATGGATATTGAAACTACTTTTCCCTGCTGTCCAGCTGAATGAGGACGGATGAGCCACAACTGACTGAATGTTTGAAGTTTTTCTGCTTAAGAGAAAAATAAGCTAAATAAGTGGTGGTGATTCCTGCCAAACATGTTTAAGAACAGAGGCTGCCCTTAGCCCTGAAGAGTAATGACAAGTTTTTCTTCAACTAGTTAATGGTCTTAGTTACTTTTAATATATTAAGTTAGCTTAGTTACACACAGCAGCTGACAGTGGTTGCTGAGTAAAAACACAAGGGGAGTTCCAGTGTGTGCAGCTCTACACATGATTCAGCCCCACAGAGCTGTGCATTCAACCAATCACAACACGCCGCCTCCTCTTAAACCGGGACCTCGGAAGGTGACAATACCTGGCTTCTTCCTCTGCGTCTGTAGTTCCTTCGCACTATGTTCTTGTAGTTTTCATTCTTTTTGGTCAGGTAGTAAAAGAGCACGCACTCTGCTACCGTCTGGAAAATGAAAGAAACACTGCTTTTCACTTCCCATAAAGACAGGATCATTCCCACAACAAAAAGAACACAAACAACGTGATATATTACCTTTCTCTCCAGAAATGATGCAATCAAGCCAAAGTTTTTGGGATGCTGGATGAACCTTTGGAAGCAAAACAAAGTTTACGACTGTAAATCACAGATACTTGCAGTGAACCTCCAAATAAAGTCACATGATTACACAAAGATGACATCTAACCTTTTAAAAAACAATGCAACACAAGTTTGGGCTTTTTTTGTTCATTTTGTATATAT
>JAVQJG010093690.1:0-71919 GCA_036024015.1 Craterocephalus amniculus | reverse complement strand
ATTAATTAATTAATTAATTGACGCTAATAACCTAAACACAAGTTAAAGTTAAACTGAGAGGGTTTGGGTATCTCAGAACTTGGTCTGTTTGCATATTTCACTCCCTGGGCTGTATTTTTGTACAGGGGTGGCTTTAACCGACAATTTAATTACTCATCATGATGTAGTGGGATATTTTTTTATTTACAGACTTATGAAACTAAATGAGGTGAGTGACATTTACAGACTCATTAGTGAGACGTAATAAAAGCTGGATTACATTTCAGGAAGAAAAACATCTTAAAAAGGATGAACGTCTCTCTTTAGACTTTTAAAATAACAGCAAAATCTTTTGAGGACTAATTTCCAAGACACAGTGAGTAGTTTTTCTTTTTTTAAATCTGCAGACTGCCCCAGGGAATTCCTTGAAATGTCTTTCCAAATATCCTATAACAAACACAGTTACTTATTCCTATCAAACGCGAACATTTGATTCAGTGTAATAATTGTAATTTTACACTGTTTATTTAGAACATATTGTTTTATACTACAACTTCCTAAAGATACTGCAGTTCAGACTTTGGTATGAGGCCCAGATGTGGCAGCACAGCCAATTTGTAATCATTGTGATCTAAAAATTATTTGGACAGATTTTCTGTAAAGTCACAAAGGGCTGTTTATGGCTTAAAATGTTAAAAACTGCTGATGCTAATATTAGCATTTTGTCAGGCTTTGGTCCAACAGAAACACTGATCACTATTTACCACACCCTGCTGTGTGTACTTGTGTGTGTGTGTGGTTTTATTGCAATTTGCTATGTGAGAAAAACATTTTAGTACATTTTAATGAAGTACAGAGAGGGATGTGTGACTTTATTTGGGTGATTAAAGTTCTGATGTTTTAATCTCGTTTATTTTGTTGTTTTGTTTTGATATCATAACAGAAGACAAATAAAGGTGAGAAAGTAAAAAAATTAAACCTGGATTCCAAAAATGTTGGGACAGTCTATAAAAGGAAAATGATTAGGAGGAAAAATAATTTACAAGTCTTATAAATCAATATTTTGTTTACAATAGCACATTGGACACACTGCAAATGTTGAAAGTCGACAATTCATTACTTTAGAAAGTTTATTAGCTCATCCTCAGGCTTATAATAACATTGGGACAGGTCCTGCACCGTTGCTGAAGCTGTCCTGTAATAGATCAAGTATTCGGTTTACCCTTGTCTACGCAAGGTCTTCCCTTAAAAAATCAATTACAGTATAAACTATATTAGTTATATATAATTATATCTCATTTGAAAGGCAATAACTGTTCTTCTAAAACTTGTGCAATGATGATGCAGCGTTATTAGATGTCTAACTTTTCAGATCCATAGACACAAATACAGCCTCTTGTCAGAAATACTGAGAGCTGATATCAAAACAAACAGTTCCTGTCCTCATCTCTCCAAAAGATGTGGTGTCTATGATTTCCAAGAACAATTTCCGATTTTGATTCACCTCACCACACAACAGTTCCCCACTTTTCCTCCGCTCATTTTAAATGAGTCCTGGCTCGGAGAAGATAGCAGCGTTCCTGGATCATGTTCAGATGCGGCTTCTTCTTTGCATGATGGAACTTTAACCTGCATTTGTGGATGTCACTGTGACCTGTGCTTTCACAGTGATTTCTGGAAGATTTCCTGAGCCCATTCAGAATCAGACCTGTTTTAATGCAGTGCCTCTTGTATGCATGAAGGTCATCTAATGCAGCAAGTGTTGATATATGGCTGTGTCCTTTACACAGAAATCTCTCCAGCCTTAACACAATAAGGGATTGATTGTCTATATTTTTAACTGGACAATTGTGAAATTTTGTGCAACAGGATTAAAATAAGACAGATGTAACATAATGTGCAACCTCTACACTCAATATGCTGTATTTAAAATGGATTTTGTTTTATTTACAGATACGGCTTTGTTTTCATGCATCAGTGTCCAGGGTAGAAGTGGTTATTACATCATACACTAAATTTTTTTTAAACTATTTATTTATTTATTTGTTATATTATTCATTTATTTATTTGTTCAATTTTTCATTTATTTATATTTTCAATTCTTTACCTTTATAGTTTGAGGGCTGCACTAAGGCCTTTTCACGGCTGGAGAACCTGAAGATCCACCTGAGGAGCCACACAGGGGAGAAACCGTACATCTGTCAGCACCCGGGCTGCCTCAAAGCCTTCAGCAACTCCAGCGACCGAGCCAAACACCAGCGCACACACCTGGATACGGTCAGTACACACCTGACAGGCTGCTGTTTACATGTAAAAAGCACAGTATCATACAGGTGGAAGCCTGTGTTGTAACCGAGAGCATGTTTCGGGATGGCTTGTTGACCGACAGGTGTTTTCAGAGTTCTTGAGACCTTGCACTGGTTTTCATGGCAAAAATTTGTTTAAAATGCAGCCTGAGAACTCAGCAGAGTTGTTTTCTTTCTTGACTGCAAATATTTGATGAAATCCATTAGATTAGTTTACAAAGTCAACTTGAAAAGTAAGACTTCTGAGGCTGCAGTGAAAGAAAAAGTTAAACTTGAGAGGATGAAAGTGCATCATACAGTTGCTTCCCTGCATTTCCCTTCCCTGTGATTGAACAAGATGGTTAAAACACAAAACACAAGTGAGACAACTTTCAGTCACTCAGCAGATTTTCCTGGTCATAGTTCGTTTATAAAAATAGTTTGAGAAAAAAAAGAAGCCACTCCGTGATGAACAGATCATGACTTTATATCCATTTCATCACAATAGTGATTGGATTAACCCTTTCCTTATAAGGGTTTTTTGACTGTTACTTGTGAACAGCAGTAATAAATGATGCATTAATGACGGGAAATATAGTCATGCTGCATACCAAATTAAACATCAGAAGCTAGGCTACAAGCCAGCATGAACCGTTTTAAAATATACGCAACACAACTGAAGACAGGACTGTACAAAATTCTTGAACACCACCCTTCATTTCATTATTTTACTGGCAGTCATTTAATTATATATGTGAAAACATAAATGACAAAAACAGATTTGAACAAGTTTGAAAATTTGTGTTTTGGCTCATATATGAGCACCCTTATTCTTTTATATAGCCTCTTAGAAAAAGATCTGGAAGTATTCTTCAGGAATAGTTTTCCAGGCGTCTTGAAGGGGATTTTAAAGCTGTTTCTCTTTTTCCAAGATGACCCCACACTGTCTGAGTTTCCTAGAGGTCCAGGCTTTGGACTCTCCTTCCATGAGCGCTGATGTCAATGATTTTAAATCTTGAATTATTGGGCAAACCTCTGACTTTTCTCTGTTTCCCTACATTAAAAATGTCTTCTTGACAGTCACTCTTCCATAGAGACCAATGTTTACATTCATATAAGAATATACATATAAATTAAATACAAACAGAATATGATATTATATAAAACTGTTTTCTTGAGGACATTTCTTGTAACATTTTTAAAAGTAGGAAAAGAGGAGCTTGTTTATGAGATGGAGATATTTTGAAGCTCATAGGGAGCATAGAAGGAGAAAGCAGTTTTGTTTGGCTCTGAGCATTTCAGGAATTACATTTTCAAATTGGCTGCTGCTGTAATATGACAGGCTGGCAATGAAAGTAGATATGTTATCCAACAGTCTTTGCTATAAACTTTCATTTCTCTTCTTTGGTTTCAAGAGGACCATCTTAAAGAGTCCTACAATGTACATGGTGGGCGCATGAGCCTGCATTTGTTATAGATTGTAATGCAGCATGATATGCCAAACCTGTTTTTTAACGAAACAAATAGATTTTTTTTCTTTATTCAGACATTATTTTCATATTGCTCTCCACATTATTTGAACCTTTTAAAAGACAATGCATGTCATGCTGAGATAAGTCGAGTCTTTTGGCTGCTGATTCTTTGGGAGTCACTTGTTGCAAAATACCATTTAATGTCTGTCAAATTGTGTTATCTTTGGCATTCATTATATATCGTTTGCTTCTAATCTAAGTGTATATTTTAAAAGGTTTGTTATGTGTAGACACAACTCTAGTTCATTTCTCAAATTTGGTGCTTTTTCATGCTTGATCCATAGGTCAATGTTAAGTGACTTAAAGGAAGAAACAAAAAAATACCCTACATTCCTCTGAAAATGTTCCGGTTCAAGGATTGGACTAAGTATTAGTGGGAAAGCGGCCAATGTTCAAAGAAAAGATTTGAAAAACCTTCAGGAAACCTGTAGAACTATTTGCCCAGAACCACTTTATAAGATCACAAGAAACTGAGTTCTTGGAAGAGGAATCTAAAGAAATGAGGTGTAACTCAAGCCTAGTGCACAGTGCTGTAGGTAAAGTTCATGCTTGTCTCTTTAAGTTAGCTGCAGCTGACTGACATCCTGTACAGGGTGTACCGTCCACCCAATCAAAGTCAGCTGCTTTAGGGTCCATTCCTTGTATCCGTCTACAGTAAATGTCTTTTATACAGATTTTGTTGATAGATTTCATTATGAACTTTTCATATATTATATTACATGATTACAGTACATATTCTCAAAATACATTGAATAACCTCTGAAGAGGACAGATCATAATCAGTGGCTTTTAAATAGCAGCCTTTTTATGAATAAGGAGAAGTCAATCATGCCTGTGACTTCATGTTTCCAATAAACATAAAAAAACTAAAGAGTACAGAGGATAAAAGTCTTTGTGAAATTGTTAGGATACGAAAATATACGCTCCTCTTAAGGACTGTGTTGCAACTCCTCATGTTTAATAAGTAATATTTGAATAGTTGTGTTTTTTGTCCTTAATTCACACAAGTATAATCAGTTTAATTTAAAGTGCAACAGCTCCCCTCATCCTCCTTCTCTGCATCGCAACCTGATATACAGTCTAATTTTGGTGGGACGCTTAAAACTGCATACCTTCTGTGGATTTATTCTACAGCTCAAAGTTATTTTTACTCTTGCTGACAAGCAATGAGGATTTAGTAGTAATCCAGCAAATCAGATCTCTTATTACACAGATGAGATGGGACTGCACGTCGCATTCAGCTGTTATTACAACAAAAGTAGAAAGTTATTTTCTCCCTTTTGTGGTTTCATGCTGGCTAATGGTGGTTTCACAGTTGCGTCACAAATCAGGAATCAGACACATCTGGCGCCGTTACGGAGGCCCAGTGGAAGACTGGCTGAATGTAAATAATTACTAAATATAATATAACAGTCAGCCAAGACTTGTTTTTCAAGTTTGATTAAATGGCTGCTATTGCGTTACTGAAATGACACATTAGGGAATAATTTTTTTCTCTACAATAAGGTCAGTTTCACACAGAAATGTCTTTTCTATATTAAGCAAAAAACTTGCAGCTCATGAAGCACGAACATTTAGACTGTGATTTACTCGTTCAAAAATATCAAGAGCTGTTTTCTGCTTTTGCAAGATTTGTTGTTCACAGTGCGTTTTTTGATGCATCATATCCTGGGTGTTTTATCCAGGCACCACTATTTTCAGTTGTTATAAAAGGTCTCATCCTGTTGGGAAGTGCTCGTGTCTATGAGCAGCTGTTGTGGGGAAAATCTAGACCCGGTTCTAATGGATTAACGAAGCTACACCTAATAATATGTCCGGCTATTTTAGTTAGTGAAAGCGGCTAGTTTTTAGCTTTGGCGTGACGCTCTCTTTCTCTGCCAATGGGGTTAACTTTCTGAACGTCTGGATTCAGATCAGCTAATAAGAGGCGTTTTTTTAAGGACGTTACGAAAGTTAACCACATTGGGTTTCGCTAACTAAAATACCCGGACGTAATATCAGGTATAGCTCCTTTAAACCACAGGTCTGCTTTTTCGGCTGAGTTACCAAATAAAAAGTAACTAAACAAAATCAGAAATGTGATTCGAATTCTTTTTCTCGTCGGACGTCACAGCTTGGTTGATTACTTGTTTGGTAAAATATTTCACAATCTGCAAAACTTTCCCTTTGGAGTGATGTCTTCCAGATATTAACATTTTCGATACACTTACAGTAGATGTGCATTTCATTTGTTGATCTCACTGCTAATCATATCTGTTTGAAATCATTTCAAAAGTCCCAGTTCCCTCCCTCCCTCCCATCCATCCATCCATCCATCCATCCATCCATCCATCCATCCATCCATCCATCCAGCTCTGTTCTCATGATAGGACCTCATTCCCAACCCTGAGAGAATGCGCTGCTTATTTTTTTTACTTTAGAGGAAATGGAAATGAATATACCGTATTTGTTTTTTGACAGGTTTTCGTGTGAATAAATGCAAAGTTCTTGTATCTTCCTCTCTCTAAGCTTGCAGATGAAAGCTAAATATATTTCATTTTCAGCTGAGCACCCAGTTTGTAGAACGTGTTGACATACCTACATGTCCTTCCTTTCTCTGTTTGTGCTTTCATCAACAAATTCAAATATTTATCCTGAGTGTTTATGTGTACAGTGTGGATGTGACTCAGCTGAACTTGTGCTGTTAGCTGTAAACATAGTTTATGTCTGCCATCATGCGATGTGTGATTGTGCAAGCATTATTATTGACTGTGAAGCTTCTCAACTTGATTTAAACAATTCTCACCCATTCCAAATCAAGAAGATTGCATGGATTGTGTTTTTTATTATATATAAAAGACAAGGTTCAGTCTGTTCACCGAAATTACATTGCAATTGTTTTGATTACTTACTAAAAGTATTCAGATCTAACAGAAATTATCAGGTTTTGACCTCAATTTGAAAGTAAAGACAGAGTGAAAAGTAATCAAATACCCGCTCATCTCTTTATTTTCATTTTGTAAGGGTATCAGGAAGTTTTCTTTTAACATTCCTTTTCTATTTCATTTGAATCTTTTCTTCCTTCTCTTTGTCGTGTTGGTTTTACAGAAGCCGTACGCCTGTCAGATCCCAGGATGCACCAAGCGATACACTGATCCCAGCTCATTACGCAAGCATGTCAAGGCTCATTCCGCAAAAGGCCTGCAAGAAAAGGAGATCGAGGTACTGACAACTGCGAGGTTCTTACACATTAAACATTCGCTTGTAAAAGGAATACAGTAACCTGTGAGATTTACATAATGAGATCGAAAGTGGAAATGTTGAATCTGTTATCAGTCAGATCACATCATGGGAATACTTCCTTAACTTGGCAGTTTAACTTCACGTACACCAGTTAAATTTAAGTCCCCAAGGACCACCGTCCTGTTGGTTTTAGACATTCCTCTTCTTAAACCAACCGGACTCAGGTTTGCTCGTAACTTAGCATCAAGCTAATGGGGAGATCCATTTCATCTGAACCAATTTTGGAGCAGTGAACATCTAAAACCTGCAGGACCTGAGTCTCTGGGACAGACATAGTAGTGAGATAATCACAAAGTAAACTCAAGCTTTAAATTATCTAAAATGAATTGGTAGAATCTTCTAAGATGTCTAACGCCAGTGGGTTTAGTGATGTGAGAAGATTAAGTAGCAGTGACCTCCATTGGGCACTCTTCCTAAGAAGTAACAGCACACTTAAATGCGAACATGAAATATAAACTCGTTTGGCACGGCATTATCTTGGCCATACTGACCACCGCTGCCTTGTAAACAAATTCCATACAAATCTGAAGTAAAACCAAGAATCCGGTGTTTTGAAATCTGACACGTGAGCCAAAAGCTCAGTCTTCCCTGTCTCCTTTTTTTTCTAAATATTTGTTTTCAGTGACCTTAAACAGCATTTGCTTACAAGTGAAAAAGCTTAAAGAGATGTAAAAGGCTACATTTTTAAAAGGGGTATGTGCATGTGGATAGACATTCATATTTCTTAGCATTTCTGAAGAAAAAAAAAATCAAAATGCAGTTAATTAGAGTCAGAGATGCTTTTGGTCAATAATCCTCTGCATTAGTCTCACTTTGGTACCAAGTTACTACTTCTATTTTAAAAACTAGTCTATGCTTCATGATTATTATTTCACTATTATCTACTTTATTATCTTGGAGTAAGAGTTTCTAAGAAACTGTTAAAAGCATGAACTCTAAATACAAATAACAGTGTTTCTCATTCTTAGTAATGACACAGATTTCTGTGTACCTTATTGTTCTTAAAAAATATCAAAGCAACTCTGTAATGACTGTCAGCAGGCAAATATTGGTGACTCACTCAAAATCTTAAGTTTACCGACCTTGTTTTCCCAAGTTAAAAAATTGCAGCTTGAAATGATTAACTGTGCACAATCCGCTATGTATGCTGACAAGTTGTGTTATTATTGAACCATCATGAATACTTAGCTGCACAAATATTCAGTTAAAAGTTCATTGAAATTAGATCTCTCATCGAAATAAAAGATTTTTTTATCATCATTTTATAAACAAATGTGACTGTTTGTTTTGGTACCGGTTATTTAACCCTGAGCTAAACATCAGCAGGAATAGTGAAGACAGAAAATAGAGAAAAGCAAAGCAGAACCATGTTTTCTCTTTTGCTGATTTTAGGTTCTGATTCTTGTCTATTGAAAGTCAACATTTGGTTTATGGGCAAGTAGGATGACTGTGCACTTTGTTCAATATAAGCCTCTAGGCTCAAAATGATATTTTAGAATGATATTTGCCCAGAAAGTGTTTTTTTTTTTGTTTAGGACTTGCACTCAGAAAATAGAAAGACTCCTGAGAGATTATATGTCATGTTTCTGAGAAAAGCAGATAGAGAGCAAAAGCAGGAGGAAAAAGTGAGCATGTTTATTATTCATCCGGATAGGATACAGCAAAGCATTACACCCTCTCTGTGGAAGTCAGAATAGGGAGTCTATTGTTTTGCATTATCTGGGCCTTGTTTGTTTTCTATGAACCACAAGTGATGTTGAATTTTGTGTGCATTCAAATGCTTTGCTGCTTTAAAAGGAACAACATGTGCTTGTAAGTTGCGATTTGGCCAACACGCCCTCTGGGGCTAAATAAGACTTTAAAATATTAAACATGCACTGTATAATCTCCTTAAGGTTATACATCTCTTGAAGCTGATGTGACCCAGTTATTGAAGCATGCATCTTCATAAACACTGGTTTGGGCAAATCTTCCTTGTTGATTACACGAACTAAGCTCTTGGCAGACTTTGGGTGTCCTTTGCAAGCTTCCTTTGTCAACGAATTGTTTTGGAAAGTCCTGAGGGATCTCTGTTAATGATGGATAATAAAGCAAATTAATTGCCTTAACTTTGTTTGAACGTTTTGGAAGGAGATTGCCAAACACGATTTCTGGATTTTGTACCTCAATTTGCTGGACGAAACAAGAAACAGGCATCTGGTGAAAGCATCATTTATCAGCCTGCGGAAAACTTGCTGTGTTTTCAGTTGATCTTTTCTATGTAACAAAAGAGGGAAAATAGTCATTTTAAAATTGAGCTCAAACAGATTCAAAAAATAACGGGGATGCTACATTTATCAGCCGTATCTAAATGAACATCAGTGTTTTGTCTTACTGGCAGGCTAAACTGCATACGGCACTGGAATCGGACATTTTGACGGATTGCTTGGCGAGGCAGCATCTCCACAGCTCAGCATCTTCCCGCCAAGAAAGCAGCTCACCTTTACGAACCTTAGATGACTTCACAGGTATCTGCAGATGAAACAGTAGCAAATGTCTGTGTTTACTCGCTAACACCTCTCTGGAAATCTGTAAAAACAAAGAAAAGGGGTAAATGCCCAAACACCTGGGCTGTTAAGCTGTCTCTTTCATTTTCTCCCATGGCCTCATTTGCTCCTTTTCCTCTCCCTCCCGCCTCATTCCTTCTATGGTACCTCATCATGCCAGTGTTTACCTTGTCCAATTACCGGGCACTGACTGTGGGCGAGTTGGCCCCGACTCCCCCCGTCCTTCAGCTTCTCCAACACAGGTTTTTCCAGCTAAGTTCTTTTTCTCCCCCTTTCAATGGCTGAACGGGGATCAAGAAACTGTCAGGTAAACTGAGGCTCAGTTGGCAAAGGAGAGGAAGGAGCGTCCAGGAGAGCTGTCCATGTCTATTACTTCAGACTACTTGCAGTTTTACCCAGAGGACTTTGAGGGAAAAGCCTCAAACGGCAAACTACGCTCTATGTTTATTCAGGGTGAAACAAGCATGTCAGTGTTTAATTCTCAAAATATCCCAAGAGGACTCTGTCCTTATTAAAAATGGACAAATGTTATTAGCCTGAAACCTTCTTTCTGACTAAAATGCATGTTTTTTGGGGGGGTTTATGGTAACATCATCAGCAGTGAACTCAAACTGTTGAGAGGCCTCTTAATGACAAACAGAAACCGTTTTAAATGAACAGCAAAGTGATGTTTTCAGTATGAAGCGCTTGGCTGATGAAGGCTAAACAGCTGGATTTAAAGCCTGACGGGAACAGCGGTGTTGCCAACCATATCCAATGGCAAGAAGCAAGAGCACGCTTCCTTATTCTCTGCCATTTGCTCTACATCTTATTGCTTTTTTTCCCATCTCTGTACTGACATGCATTGTAGGCTATCTTCTCACACCCAAAATTTCATCCACATATTTTGTTTCTGTTGTTAAACGCGAAAGCAAGACTGTCCATTACAAGTCAATTAGTTTTAATGCATCTCAGGAACTGCTTCTTTGCTTAGTATCCAACAAAGCGGTGGTTCATCTAAGTCAAATGCAGCATTTCTGCTGTGATTTCAGCCATGTTTACAGGTAAAATGATCACACGGAGAGTCAATTAGAACAAATGCACCACATGGACAAAGCTGCAGGCATCTCACTTGTGCTCTTACTGCTGCTTTTTCTGCAGACAGGAAGCAAACTCACACATACACACCCAAAAAGTTAAAACCATTTAAATCATTCTTTACATTTCGAAGGTATGAATGAAGTAAAACTGCTTTAAAGTCGCTAACCTGCAAATCCTGTTAGTTTTTGCTTTAATGATAAGTTCATCATAATCATCATTTTTAAGTTCCTAAACAAAGAATTAATTGGCCTTTTATAATGATTTGTTATCTATGATAACCGTGTCCAGCTGAAGTCCTTGGAGTAACTGATAGTCGATCCTTACAGTTATAATGAATACTTGACATTATTTGTGTTTTCCTTTCAGGTTTATACTCAAACACCCCCACCTGCAATAGGGGGAATTCAGAGTTTCTGCCTCCATCAGCAGACACCTGCTCCAGGTATCCAGGCCTGGAGGGAAACTTTAATGACAATAGTCCAATATCTTCATTAACAAGCCCAAGCAGTATGAGAGACGGGTGAGTCTAACTTTATCTTAAAACCACTTCTATGTTTATGTTACAACTGGCTGAAAAAGAAGGTTTAGTGCTTTGCTCAGAAGTAAAACTAGAAGTTAATTTGTCTTCCCCTGAGTTTGCCCCTTCTGTATGATATAATAAACAATGGATGTCAAAAAATATTTTTACATTTCGTCACTTTAATGTATTCAATGTTAGGTTGCTCGTCGAGAAGCAGAGCATGTTAATGATATTTAATTATGTACCCAAAAGCAAAATTAAATCATCAGTCTTTCACAGAAAATATGAAAAAACACGTTTTCCCACTTACTCCTTGTGGTCTCTGGCAGGGTTTCTTGTTATCTGTATGGATTATTGCTGCCAGCCCCATATAACGGGGCTGAATAGGATTTCATTTTGGCAGTTTTTATTCCGAGCTATTTTCTGCAAAAGATAAAAATAGTGAAAACTAACTGACCACAGTTTTCTGCTCCTCTCCGTATCTGTATTTGGAGCAGTTACTTCACAGTTGTCTTTTTATGTCTATTAGATAAATCTGGCATGTTTAATTTTTCAAGCTGCTCGATATTGCTAAGTAATCCATCCCTGTGCACAACACAGATACCATCAAACCCCTCTTTTGATGTGACTCTGAAGGTTTCACAGTCACTTTGCTTTCCTTTCTTTCTTGTCCGGAAAGCATATGCTCAGAAACAGGCGCAGCGATATGAGCTTGTGCATTCTGGAATAAACCAGAGACATTATCACCAGAGAAGGAGTTATGGCTTTGTGGTTGCTCTGATTGGGTAGTTGGAGGCCGCAGAACTTATGTGTGCTGTAAACTGAGACAAAATTTGTCTAGCCCAAGCATAAAAGTAGAAGTGAGGCTAAAAAGATACAGCTGAAAGCCTCCGGGGCTCCAGTTTCTGAACCTTCTGGCCTCAATTCTTTGGTCATTGAAGGTTTGCCTGAAAACTGAATTTTATTGGCACAACAGTAACAACAAAGCCAGTTGATCCAATGAAGGAATGCAGATAAAAGCCAAGATAACGTTCCTGTTGTTTGCACTGTTTGATAAAAAATTGTCTTGTATTTCCACAAGTTGCTGTTAAACAGGTTGAGGTTTTATAACGGGCTGTTTGAGACTCTATTTTAGCAGATTTATTCAAATATGTTGCAGAAATAATAACAATGAACAGAAAATGAACGGTAAAAACAAATTTAAAGGATAGATAAATACCTCCATTAGTATGACATGTCTAAAAAAGAGTTTTCTATTATTAACTATAATTAAATGCAGTTGTTACTTTAATTACTTTACTGCCTCAAAATTTACAACCATGGATTATGACACTAGGAATTGCACCACTGAACAAACATTTATACTAAACATGAGTTTATTGAGGCTTTATGCAACTTTCACAATTAGGGACACGAAGTTCTGGTCCTCAGTGGGTGCTATCCGGCAGGTTTTAGATGTTTTCCTGCTTCAACAGATATGACTGGCTCTTTTCCAAATGTACCGAACTTGTTTAAAAGCTGCCATTCAACTAGGATCAGTTTTGTTGGAACAGGGAAACTTATAAAACCTGCAATCCCCTAAACTCTACTTAAGTGTTTGTATCTAAAGTTTGAAGGTAAAGAGAAAGAATCTATTAAAGGTGTGTTTTTTTCTTTAAGGACCGTCACACCCCAGTAAACAGCAGAGCTTCGTAAACAGTTTGGCTGATACGAGCCTGGAATTTCGCAGGAAA
Organism: Craterocephalus amniculus; assembly: GCA_036024015.1. Lineage (NCBI taxonomy): Eukaryota > Metazoa > Chordata > Actinopteri > Atheriniformes > Atherinidae > Craterocephalus > Craterocephalus amniculus. Next base: position 58,962 of record JAVQJG010093690.1, on the reverse strand, counting down.
GTGCTCATCCTGGAAGGGGCAGTGGCATCTAATTTAATTTAAAGCTCCAGACAGAACGGGCTGTTTGGAGCAGAACTAAAAACAGGGTTCTTATATGTGCTTAATTTTGGATTTAAACTTGGCATCCACATCCTGAGGATATGTGAAACTTAAATTTATTGAAAAATGGTATAAAACCGGCCCTTAAACGCAGCATCTCTCATTCTAAAAGTGTGCAGCCAGAGCTTCCATAAAGCTATGCACTGTCTGCATTGACGTCTCTTTATAGATTCCGAGGATGTCAAGAATCCTGCCGGTGCCCGCAGTACATGACAACATGCCAAAGCCAATACCAGACAAGCACTTGTTTTTCCCCTAAATAACTTAGCGAGACATTAAACACGTGAAACTAAATTATGTTAGCTTGACGGCTTAGCCTGCATCATGCTCTGACCTCATAGCTAGGCGAGTGTTTACTCTGGCTGCAGAGAGCCATCTCCATCTCTTTTAGCAGTTGGAGGATTCAGCGGCAGCGCTGAGCCGTGTCCATCAGTGAGTATTTGCGATGTGCTGTGTTTGTATATTTTGCGGCCATGGGGAAGGCTGGAATGGAGCTGGCTCGGCTTTTTCAGAGTGGCATGTCCGTCAGATTCATGCAAACTAACCAGGACAGCTCACGCACAAATACGCTGTTATACAATTTGAAGGAGAAGTGATCGAGTTTACTTTGAAGAGTAAGGTTTGGAGCAAATTGCTGGTATAACTGAAGTGTTTGACATGTCCGCACATTTTTATATTTACGCGACTTTTAACATGAACTGAGCTTCTCTAAGTAGTGCTTCATCGAAAGTGCTGAAATCACATTAAACTGGCATCTGTTTCAGGCACTAGAGAGCACTTGTGGTACAACGTCCATGCAGGAATGAACATATAAACACAGAAATATTGAATTCTGCAAACTGAATTCTTCCCATTCCAGGTAAACAGCGATGAAGGCAGCTGGCTGTAGTTAGTTAGAAAAAAGAAAAAGAAACGGGTATGGGGTAGTTATATACGATCACAGAAACGGTTTCCTGAGGTCGCGCTGACAGTCACTCCCTCAGGCATTGGCTCATGCTCTGTTAAGCTTATGCATCGCAGTGTTTTGAGCACAGCGGCCGCAGAACGACAGATTGACCCACAGCAGCTCAGACATCTCAGCTATGCCGCTGCAGCGCAATAAGAATGTAAGCCGTGGAGCAGACGCCGATGTTTATAGCTAAGGTCAGCCCTGATGTTTCAGGGGCCGAGGAGGGGAATCCAGAGACATGTCGAATTCTTCGGGCTTGCAGTCACTGCAGCGCAGTCAACAGTCACACTATATCAAAGTCCACTTTGTTTACATAATCCTATACAAAGCCTGGTCTTTATTACTGCAGAAAAACCACAGCCATCTGTAAGCTATATCAGTTTGGGTTTCAAAAAGTCCTTCTGATTAATTTTGGCTTTTATTGTGTTTCTCCACTGAAAGCAGAGACTGTTAAATTAAATGTAATAGCATTTGACATGGGAAATGAGTAATAAAGAGACCTGGGGATGATAAATGATAGATATGTAAAGAAATCTCCAAATATTTCCTTTTATTATAGCTGGTCAGATGCATTTATAGACGACGCAGGGCCAGCAGCCGTCGGTATCTCTGACGAGGCCTGGCTTGTTTATGAAGCCCACTAAAACTCTCCCAGCAGAAACCAAGGCTGCTCCGCTCTCTGGGGACCAATATGCTCCAGTACATCATCCAGGAGGGCTCCCAGGGCACATGCAATGCTGAGAGAGAGAGCTCTTTGAAGGGAGAAGAAGAAGGGGGAGGAGGGGGTCTCACATACCGTTCTGGGGGTTTCAGCTGCAGATCTCCTCAGAAAGATTCGGTCGCCTTTCTTTCTTCTCGTCGACTTGGCTGCACTGACTCATTTGTTTCCATGTTGAGTCAGAGTGTTTTGTGCACAGTCAGCACATTCCTGCGCCGCAGCGACGGATACAGCTCTGCACAAACCCCGTCTAGATTACATCCCCTAAGGTGAAAGCACTTCTTAAACTGTGCTGTTTGTAGATGAGAAGTATTTGCATTTGTTTTAAAAGCGGCTGCCTGAGGGTTATCTCCGTCCATTAAAACTTTAGTTACAGTCAAAGCAGTTGCTTTCCTGGATTAAACCCAGTTTAAAGGAGAAATGAAATCGTAAAACGAATCAGTAAATCTTTACCATATTTCCTCACTTGAACATCTTAAGACCCTGTTGGCAATCTGTCATTTTAGCCTGAATTAAATTATTTGTTTCTATCTCTATAAAAAATATTTAAATGTAGATTTGCCAAAACTGTTCACTTTTAACATCTGTAATCCATATACCACATCTGTCTGAGCTCACAGGAACCTAATCTATTGATTTCTATAAACAGACACATTTTTAAACACAAAAATAACTACACAGAGGAACAAGGTGTCATCACATGTGGTGAAATACTCACCACATGGTTACTGCATAACATTTACAATCTGCGTCTGTAGGAGGTTGGCAGATGATGCTACACACGACTGTCAAGCCAAACAGTTTGACTCTAAAGAGTCTGTACAGCACCCTGCAATCAACAAATAACAATCTTAGTGCAACACAAATAATTCCTCCATTTTTTTTAAATGTCATGGCTGTTATTAATTCAGGATCAAATGTAATGTGACTAACTTTGAAACTAAGAATATACTGTAGCTACCAACTCTAAAAGCCAAATGTTTTCATTGTAGTTTTATGCTGAAAACTGAAGGGTTTCGCATATTTTGTATCTATAGTGGGGTACTAAAATCATCATTTATTTCCAGGCACAGATCAGCATCTCTATTTGAGTCCGAGGACGTCAGTCCTGGGAGTTCCTCCTCGGATCGAAGTGAGGTCCAGCTGCAGGTCTTCCAGAAAACTTACCACCAGCAGCAGCAGCAACGGGTGTTCTCACAGCCACAGCAGCAGCAAGGTATCACCACTTCACTGAGCTATGGTCAGTACGACATGTCCTGTCTGTTCAAATGTTTTCATGTGTCATTAATTCCTGTGTGTGTCTCCCAGACTGTCTGTATGGGGAAGGAAAGGTGGTTCCTCCAGTCAGTGATGGAAGCTTGGAACCTGCCAGTTACTTCCCAAACCCGTCCACCTCTCACTCTGCAGGTAAGACAACAACGAAGCAAAGGAAAGATGTTGAAAGGTTGAATAAGAAGAGCTAGAGGTTTCTGAAACAACAGCACATCACTAAGTCGAAGCAGCTCATTGAGTGTCCGGTTTTCCTCCTTTCAGGGTTTGACCTGCTGCAGGACCTGCAGGGCCAGGTGGGGGGTGGTTACTCCATGTCTGCCTGCCCAGACGACAGCTTCCTCTTCCAGGCAGGAGGCGTTGACCACTGTCTCAGTCAGATCTACTCCATCTACCTTGACTCATGATGGCAAACTGAAGCGAAAACAAACTAAAGCACTTCCATATAAAACTGACCAAAAATCAGCATGAAGGATGTGAGACAGCTGGTCACATCTGCAGCGTGCTTCATGTTCCAAGATGAATTTATCATTGTTTCTTCTCAGAGCAGATACAAGACGCTGATGGGAATTTTTACAACCGAGAACAAAGAGGAGATCTAAAGTGTGGGCAAACTGGCAAATATGAACGACCAAAACAGAAGTTCTCTTAACAATACAGATGTAAATAGCAGTGAATTTCATATTCAGAGATGATCACAGCATTCGTGATCTGGATAAAATGACTTTTACACTTTATGTTTTTCATCTCTTTCTATGCCAAACTCAACCAAAGATGATACTTCTGCTTCCACAAGTCTGTTTGCACTTTAATGGAGTGTCTCCAGTCCAGGGGTGAATAAATAAATGTCTCACCACACATCTAAATAAATAAAAACATTTTATACACATTTTATATTTGGGTCCCAACAGCATTTCAAATGAGACAATCTATGAAGGGTTAAAGGAGAAATTCACATAATGTAAAAAATAGATTGAGTAACTTCACTTTAAGGTATTGTTTGGAACCAAAATGTTAAAATTCAAAGAATATGAGTTAGACTTGTGAGGGAATACATTAAGTTCCTGTTTGGCAAAGTGACACATAAGAAGCTAAACGTCACTTCTGAGCAAATCCTACAGTTGGGTTAAGTTGAATTAGCATAAAGAGTGAGAACAGGCAGCACAGTGGTCAAGAACCGAAGGGGAACTGCAGCAGTTGTAAAATTTACTAAAGCTCCTGTTGCACTTTACAAAACATCCATCAATCCTGAATAACATCTGGCATTTATCTGAAGTGGGGCTAAGTAGGCTACCATCCATGTAAATGTCAACGTAAAATGACTGCAGGTTATCGGTATTAATACATTCCAGCAAAGAGCTGCTCCTCGGTTGGCAAAATGCGAACAACTAACATTTTGGCAAAGTCCAGAGTACTTATATGCCTAATGGAGGAAGTTTGTGAAACTGGTTTTAATTCAAAGCTGCTTAAATCGTTTTTCCAACCTTTATGCTAAGCTAATCACCTTCAGCTTCAAGTGTTTCTGTGGTAAATCGTGTATTCTTCTAAGATCACAAACTGAGTTTATTAGAAGCCAAGTTATATGTTGTATTCAAAGTGCACTAAAGTGACATTGAGCAACCACCAAGTTCTTGATTCTGGAGTTGAAACTGCAGCAGGGAACCAGAGCCATGCTGTCCCCTAGTGTTTGAATGACTAAAAGAAGTGACGGTACAGAGAAACAGAAAAACCAAACAAGGAAAAATTAAAACTGCACTAGATTTTGGTTACTTTAAAACAGTAGAAATGTTTTTTTTCTCTGTCTTGCTTCAGCACTCTGCCTTTACATGTTTCTTGTATACTTTCTGTCAGTGTTATATTCAGTGAAAGCAATATATGTGTGACCTTTAAAATGACTTCTCAGCACCTTTTCTGTCTCATCATGAAGCCTTTCAGAAAATAGCCAAACAGAAAATGTTTACATTGTTTTTGTAGCAGTTCAGAGATTTCCTGTTGTCACTGAACAATGTATAGACTTTATAAAAATGCATCAGTCTTTTATATCTAATAAAATATCTATATTTTTCATTTTTAATAGTCACTGTCTGTCCAGTTTAATTAGTTTATTGGTCATCTATAAATACCAATTTCAATTTTCTATTTAACATAGGACCTAATGCTCATCTCATTTAATATATTGTTGAATCTAGATGGTTGTTGCGCAGCGATGGTCAAGAAATGAGTTCAATGAATTAATGCTGCCATCTAGTGGTCAGATGTTAAAAGCTCTACAGCTGAGGACACATTGTTTCCATCTGATTTTTAAGACATTGAAAAAGAAAGATTGCAGCACTGATGTGTTACTCGGAAATAGATAAATTAGAAAATAATGAATATTCAAATATCAAATGGAGCCTTATCTACAAAGTCTTATTTTCCTTTGGTATAATGACCATCATTGGGCTGAGATGCTGGTTAGCACAAGCTGAAGAAAACGTTATTGAAATGAAAAGTCAAGATTTTTTCAACACCACAAGTCAGAGGTGAATTTAGATTACAGTCTGTGATCAAAGGTGTGCAATTTTGGTTATGGAGAGCTGCAGTCCTGCATTTTTTAGAGCACGCGTGTTAAATTCCGGTCCGGTCCTCGAGTGCTGCTATTCTGCAGGTTTTAGCTTTTTCCGGTTCCAACACACCCGACTAAAATTGTGAAGAAATAAATAAGAAGCCATTGGATCCATTTGATTGAAACAAGTGTGATGGAGCAGGAAAACAAAAATAACCTGCAGGTTGGGAACACGGGACATTGACGCCCCTGTTTAAACACACCTGATTCAAATGAATGAGTTACTGAGCCGAACATGGCGAGCTGTTGGAGTCAGTTCACGGTTGTAAGAACAGGTAAACGTCTGAAACTTGAATGATTTGGACTTTCTAGGACTGAACTTGCCTACAATGTATTAGAAACATTATTATTATTATTATTATTGTTATTATTATTATTATTATTATGAATATTATTGTTATTGTTGTTGTTAATGTTGTTGTTGTTTTTGTTATTATTACTGGTCATGGTTTATCTTTTTCCCACCTCATTTTGCTTGGCATTTAAATTAACATTAGGTGGACGGCTCATTTTCACCATCTTATAGCTGCTATTATTTGTGTCTTGGTATCATTTTAATCTATTAATTTGGGCATTGAATAAGAAATTTGGTCTTGTGAAATTATATTTGCACATTTCTGTAGAGTCTGTCTGCTTCTAGCATTTTGATTAAACCCTTGACAACAATTAGAAGCCTTTTCGGCCACCAGATGGCGCTCTGTGACTAGGCAACTGCTCGGCTAAAGTTTTCCCTGAGCTCTGAGACGATCACACTGTCGTCTTTCTACATGTATACTTCCACATCAACGCTCTTTAACTGAACATTGTGTATGGTTGGACTTTATCATTCCCCCCTAACAGATAATCACACAAACCGCCTCCACACACATTAACAACAGGCTGTTTCCACATTCCGCTCGGAGGAGACACACCCTCAGATCCTCCGGAGGAGAGCCTCGGTCTAGTTGATGGGATGCAGGAGAGGAGACGGACGTGATGTTTGCACCTTCCATCAGAGTTTCAAAGAGCAACAGGCTGCACACATGGAAGCAACAGGTAAGAAACAACTTTAAAAAGAGTTCATTTACGGTTTGCTGCTTCAGTGTTGATGTTCAGTCATGGTTTAAGTAGTTTTCCCCCTTTCTAGACCGTCTGTTTTAACCATAAAACATTTGCATTTAGCACATTTTAAAGTAAGAGCGACTCAGCCTCGTGGATTAATGGTGTCATTGTGTGTTTTGTGAAGAGGTGTAAACAGGGTTTTGGGATACTGGAGCTTGTGGGTTCAAACAATCTCTAAGACCTTGATGAGAATATCTTACCACATGTTTTAGCAGAATAATGGTTCAACTCCCTCTGCACTTTAGGTTTGTAAATTTAGACAAGATTAAACTTAGATATGAAAGCTTCTAAAAACGTCCCTGGTAACGTTTCCCCCAGAAACGTTACCAGGGACCTTCTCTTCTGAGCCCTGGTTTTATTTGGATCTGCTTTGATAAAAAGATGCATAGACCCGTTATTTCAGAGGAGGCTTCGCTGGCAAAGAGGAAGTAACAACTCACATTGCTAGAGAGTGAGATCATCCACGTTCTCCAGATATAAATCCTCTGTTTGGATGACAGGCCTTCACTCTCACTCCAAAGCTCTTATAAGGTCAACCTTCTTCTGTTTGTGTGTTATGTTGCAGTCCAAGATCAACTCATCTGTCAGTGTTTGCACTGAATGCTTGCCTAATATTAATTGACAGAAACCTCACACAGGCCATTCAGATACTACTTTGACCTTTACACGGCTCCTTTTATCTGACTGAGATGGGAATTCGGCTCCTCAGAAATTAGCTTAGTTCTGAGCACTGGCCCAAGCAACAAAATTCGTTCAAACTTTTCACAGATGTAGATATGAACTTTGGGATCAAAGCATCCAAATCTAGGCAAATTACTTCCTATATAAGTCTACAAAACTTCCCACTTTTCCTGTTCCCCTTTCAAAGCGACAGAGCTTAAAATGTATGTGCCTGTTGATACCTATCAGTTAAAACAAAAGCCCTGCACAGGGTCCGTACAGCATGCAAATAATTACAGAGTTAAATAACGTGAAATGCAGCACACTATAAATAAACACAATGAACCACAGGGGATACATTCACATCACAAAAACCTCAGGAAGTCATGGTTCTGAGACAAGAAAGCTTACTTGTGTTCTGTGCACTGGTGGGTGAAGTAAAAGTTTCCAACAGGGATACATCTTATCGCCACACATTTACTCTGCAATGAGCTTAAACATGAAGCCAGAGTCATAAAAAACTCTCTTCAGCCAAAACAAGAGCGAAGAGATGGATGAGATGGCCCCTCACAGAGCCCTGAAAAAAGTGGATTTTTTCTCGGCAGAGAACCACTTTGTTTCTTGCCCATGAATGAATATCTGGGAATGTCTGACCAGAAATAGACCGGTTCAGAGGCTAATATATTCACAGTGAGAACAAGATCTCAGTCCGATCCAAAAGGGAGTAGAGATGACATAAACATGATGAGTGACTGCGCTAAACCTGTGAAAACAAACAACTGAGCTGCTCTGAGTGCAGATAAAGTCTCTGCTGAGTTAAAATCCCTTCAAGATGCTGAAACCCCACAATAAAGGAGACAACGATTGCTGTGTTGCAAGCAGGTTTTCTGTTCTATTGTTCGCTTTGTGCAAATTATTTCATGCTTCCAAGAAACCGCACAACTGCTTGAATGTGAAATCAGTTGCAGAACCAGAGATTTCCCCTACCAGCCCAGGTCGTCTCAATTCCAGTGTTTTTCTGCTCTTTCTTTTGGTTTCTGGCCTGTAAATGTGCCGGTGTGATTCACTGTCACCTCTAGATGGTGAACTCAGAGGTCACATGTCAGCCTCACAGTTTATGGCCCAAAACGAAGCTCAAAGAAGAATAACGTTGACATGTTTGCAAAGTCAACCGATGCATCCAGCATGTCAGGGAGAGCTGGACCAATAAATCGCTTGTTGCAGATGTATCAGTTGGCTAATAATTAACAGGAGATTGCAGCAAGAAAGACAATCTGTTGCATAAGGCATTGACAAATGGATTTCTTGTTTGTTTTTATACATTACAAAGCACAAATCAATTCTTTAAAGAAAAAAAAAAAAAAGATGTTATACTACGTAACTGTCAGTTCCTGCAGTAAATGCTGGTTGCCAGAGGAATAGCAACAAACTGTCCATATTTCATCCTCCCTCACAAACATTCTGGATAGATTAGATCACCTCTACCAGCAGCAGATATCAGCGTGAGGCTTATTAATGACTCTCACTTCCTGCCTTTGTTTAGGGGGTTTTATTGTTCTGCTGATATTTTGAGAGGAGGCTGGAAAATCTGCCTTTTTTAAATTCTCATATCAACATTTGGTTTTTATCGCATCACATTAGGACGATCTCAGGATGTGTTCATTGACTGCCAGACAGTTTGGAAGGTGATTCTGAACCTCATACTTTGCATTTTTAGTTGTGATGACGCAGGTATTACTACTCCTGTTAACTCTTTTTATGATCAATATGATCATTGCAGACACAGTAAACCCACAGAGGTTTGCGCCCCCTGATGAAAATCATCAAAATATCAGATGCTCCAAAAGCATATTAAATGTTTTTAGGTGTAAAAAATAAGATTAAATAAAGCTCCTTCTTTCCTTTCATAAAGAATAGTCCAGTGTTTCGTCTATTGAATGTGGGATTAAGATTTCTCTTAACATTACAGGATTCTACCAACTTATCACTTGTGGCTCTTAGATATTTTTGGGTAATTTCATTTATTCAGGAATTTCCTTCAGCAAAAAATAACTGCTGTTTAGGACCTTTTGTTTCTCCCTGTTCTTTAAAACCTATAAGTTAAGTTTCCCATTAATCATACTGGCTCTGCTTTATCGAAACCAGCCAGTGGTGGGATGCAAACTACAGAACAAAATGGTTCTTTTAATGTCTAATTATTTGTTTGGAGTTTGGTATTGCAGTAGTGAGTGTGTGTATTTTAACTTTTACTTTAAGTCAGCATACTCATGTATATGTTTTAGTAATGTTAGTGAAATTGTGGGATTTCATAAACGCTGTAGTTTCTGACCAACAGCACCCTCCCTCACACATTCAGATTTTTCTATTTAATGTTTTAAACATAGAAAATTGTCCACTTTAAGCTTAACTTTTGTAGAAGACATGCTTTAGACTTCCCATACTTCATCTGTTGACTCCATTGTGGTTAAAGCTTAATGCTGAAGCTGGGGACCTCGTGCTCCTGAAACACCGAAGTTGGAGTCCTGCTAGAATCCAAATGTATTACATCACACAGTTGAAACTTTTTTTTGCGATCAAACTTGAAGGCAGACTCATAAATATGTGAAACAATGAGGGATGTGGGATACTTTTCATTGCGTTGGCACTGTTTCTGGTCCTTTAGATTTATTTCTGCAGTGCCAAAGGAAGAAAAACAAGACGCCATGTTCAGCTCTGCTGGCCTGAGCAGGCACTGCCTACAACTACTTTGCTGGAATTAAAAATTCTACAGCTTTTCACTGGTTGAATAATTAGCATATGCCCTAGTTTGCAGTATCAGTCATCAACATATTCAGTCTGTTGTGCAGGGATTTAAAAAAGCAAATAAATTAATTTAGCCTGTAAGTAGCTACAAAACTACTGCATGTAGATACAGTATCTACATCAAGCTAAGAAACAGTAGAGATTTTATGTTAGTGTGAGTCCGAAGTTATGTTTCCTAATTATTATTTCATTGTTGTCTGTTATGATGTCTTATTAACCAATGCTTGTTTTATTTCTGGGTTCATTTACATTTTTGTTCCAGAGCCGATTGAAGCTTTTCTGTTTTTATTGATTTTGTCTCTCAGATGCAGGAGTCCTGTGTTTTCAAACAAAGCTTTTGTAGTTTTAAACAGTTTTAGCAAAAAATCATATCCATATCCAGCTTCAGGCCATCCAGTCCAGATAGAATAACCAAGACTAAGTATATTATGATGCCTGAGTGCCGGCTCACACAGACTGACTCAAGTTTATAGACTAACCCTGAACCTGGTCTTTATCTTTTCAAGGTTCGAGTTGTAACAAAAAGTTCACTGTCAGACCAAATGTGGCTAAATGTGTGATTTAAGTGTACAAACTGGGTAAAATCTACTCAGAACCTGCCCGGCTACATTACTGGACTAGAGCTGGTTAACCAAAAGCTGACACCAGAACACAGCAGTGTTTTTACACCTTGTAGGTCCAGACTATCTATCTATCTGAGAATGATTATATCACAGATGCATTTTTACATGTGAGGGGCACAATTGGAGATATTAATAAACAAACTCCTGTTTGACTTAATCAAGAATAAATGTGAAATAATAAGTCACAAAGTTAATTTTTTGACATTGACATGGCACCAATAAACCGCTGGTGAAAGTCTAGTAAACAGTGATGCTACCTGAACATCACTGGAGCAAATGTGGTCCACATAATGGAGGCCTGCTTTTCTTAGATAATTTTCACGTCCAGCAGACAGGATGAGAGAGAGTCAGAAGGGAGTGTGTGTTAGTGTTAACCACCACGACTGGACTGTAAACTGTCTGTAGCTCAGAGGCAAGAATGTGCTGAACCCCAACAACTGAACTATTTTCAGCAAATCTTTCTACAGAGAGCAATCAAACAGATCCATCTAAATACTGAGTTAAAGATTACTTTTCCATAAACGTTATTTCTTTACAAAAGAACTCTTTACTTTCGTCTTGTTTTCTATAAAAAAAAATCGTTGCCTGTTATTACGTCAGCTTTGTCTCAGTGAGATTGTGATGAATGTCCTTCTCCTTGGTCCCGGATCCAGCTTCACCCTGCACTTTTGTCTCATCCTGTCTGCTCATAGTCAGCATATAACCTCCAAGCCAGACTCAGAGCATCTGTTTCCTCTCTCCCAGCCAAACCCTGGACTCCTGCTCCCCAGTGATCTGTGTCACCATGCCAACTTTTATGATCCTCACAACAAGCAGGAGTCCTCAGAGAAGCTGCTGAGTTTCCGGGCACATCAACATCTCTGTTAGCCGACGTAGCGTGGATCACCTGCAGCTCCGGCAGAGAGACCGGGAGGCAGGTAGGACTGAGGCAAAGGATATCTGTGTAGTCATGAGCATTGATGGACTCATGTTTCTTTTTATTTCCTGTTTCAGAAATGGCTATCCACCGGAGCCTTCTCCTGGTTTTTACCTTGCTGGTGAAGACAGGAGCTGTCGTCGGGTGTATTTGTCCAGGAGCCACCACCCTGACTCAGTTTCCCTCTGAAGTTCCCGCTGACGTCTGCTGCCTGAACTACTCCGGCTCTGCTTTCAGTCATATGCACTGGTCTGTGTTTACCAACAAGACACACATAGAGATACTGGATCTCTCCAGCTGTAATATCAGCTTTATTGATACAAATGGAAAGGAAGCTTCTGCGCTGCAGAAGGTTTACTTGGATCATAACAGACTAACATCGTTGCCGGAGCAGTTTCTTGCCGGGCAGCTCAGCTTGACTGAGGTGAATCTGAGCGACAACCTCCTCCAGGAGCTTCCTGACGGCTTCCTTCAAGGCTCCGACAACATCCAGAGACTGTATCTGCAGGAGAACAAGCTGCGCTCCTTCCCCGGTGCTTTACTCCAGGTTGCCGGTCTTGAAAGGCTGGAGCTCGATGGAAACCCCTGGGACTGCTCCTGTTTGTTGTTGGAAGGCTTGGAGGCTGGGAAGGGGGCTAATCGGACCACCAAACTTCAGGATCTTGTGGGAAACCTGACTTGCTCCTCTCCGAGGCACCTGGACGGCAGGACTGTGTGGTCTGTGAGCATTAATGACGCGTGCCGCCCGGCTGGCCTCACCGCGCTCTTCATCGTGCTCCCCCTCCTCATGCTCTCGGCTCTAATCCTCTGCTGGTGCTGCGGGAGGAAGAGGAAGAAAAAAGAAGCTCCGGTGTTTAGCAGCAAGAAGAAGAGGGCCTCCGCCATCAACGGCCAGAAACACCACCACAAGCAGCCGGCGGCAGCCAGGGAGCAGGGAAAGGCCGGAGACGCCGGCAAAGAGGGGATCCTGAAGAACCAACTGCTGCTGCGCCCGGCGTCCGCCCTGCTGGGCAGCACCAGGGACATCTATGAAGAAGTGGAGATCAAGCTGGGCTCCGTGGAGTCTCTGCCTCCGGTCTCCTCAGGCTGCTCCAGCTCTGCAGAGTGGAAGCAGGGCTCCCAGGAGCCTGATGGGGCCAGCAGGACAGAGCTGGACACAGTCAGTGTAACAGAGGTGTTGAAAGACTCGGCGGACAGGGAGAAAGCTTACATGACCCAGTCTACTGAGTACTACAGCCTGGTCCCCGACATAGAGCTGGAGGACTCGGACCACGGCGAGTATGAGAATGTCGACCTCTCGTGACACCATCTGGAGGGAAATGTTCGAACATTTTGGGGAAACATGTTTGTGTCGTTACAGAGAGACCAATGAGGACATCTTTCAGCTGCAGCATCCACATGTTTGGTGATCACAAACCAAAATGAGCTGCAGGTTACTGCTACTTTAAAAACTGTACACACTGCTCCAGGGAACTAACTACATATAGAAGGGGTGGTGGAAGTACATCTACTACTGCACTGATGCTAAATTATGTTTATTCCAGTGCAGAGTTTTCTAATCACATAACGCTATCTACAGCAGAATTTAAAGCAGAATCAAACTGTTTGGATCAAAATGAAAAGTAGATTATGTCAGACTTGGGTTGTGCTCTGACTTTGGTCAAGTTTTCATCCGAATTCAAACAAAAATTCTTGACTAATCTTCCTAACAAACATTACAACTAGTTGCGCCGCTAATCCTTCCTCCCATTACTTCAACATGCAGAAGTAAAATGCTGATCATTGCAACAAAAAAAGTAGTGGGTTCATACTGTCTCTTCTCTCCCATAAACCACTACAAAGCACTATTTCTGTGTTGACAAGCCTTTGAGTCGCTTTCCATCACAAACAACAAATGTCATCCGTCTGTTCGTAGAGATGGTTAAGATCACTGGTTCCCAAACTTTTTGAGCCACAACCTCCAAGATTATATATATAAGTGTTGGTACCCTCCCTTCCATAATGACAAATATTAATTATATACAGTATCAGATGAATCATCCTGCAGGATCCTTTAAAATATAAGGCCAGAAAACGTCTTCATAAGTCAGATTTATCTCTTTGTTAATGGTTTAATTTTGACAGCCATGATAAAATGTATTTATTAAATAGATTTATTTGCAAAATATAGCTTATTTAGTTTTCACAATTATCTGGAAATCCCCAGATATGATATCATCTCAACTTTATATAAGCAGAAGTATCTTAGAACAAAAGGCGGCAGGAAAAAACAGGAACAGACATGAGTTCTCTTGATCATTTTCATCCACATGCTGTTTCAACAAATAAATCATATTTACAATATAAGCAAACACAGTCATTGAACTTACTTCAGCTAAAGTTACATTTAAAAAACACACAAATTTTCATAAATATCTGTAAAACTTGTATTGATGCTGAAGCCACTTAACACACCAATAAAATAAATAAAGATAATTAAATAACCAAAATAGCTGGTGAGCGTATACGCTCATTAATTTATGCAATTTCCAATATGTTTGAAGCCCAAAACTCACCATTCATCTATTATCCCTCTTATTCTTGTGTAGTCATAGGAAGGGTGGAGCCTTTCCCAGGCAAGAGAGATTTGGTTTTCAATTTCCAATTTTAATTTGGTTAGCTGCCCAAACATCAGGGATATTTATTCTAAAAACCATCCAAAATCCCTCTTTGTGTAAATTGTCTTGGATTTCTGTGCATTAATGAGAAGCAGCTATGCTCTTACAGCTGTAGGAACTGCATTACATTATTTATCACTGTTTTTCCATCATATGGAATTGTTCATGTTAGTAAAGGTCAGCTGGAGGGGCACAGTCATACAGAAATATCGGCTCTGCTTTATCTGCGTGTGGCACCTGTTTTCCATGGAGTTCATCCCAACTTTGAAGGATATCTTTTGAAATTCACAAAAAAAGAAAAAAATGTTAATGGCAGTGAGACCGGGTGTTTTTAGGCGAGTTAAATAGAGCCAGGTTAACTGTTTCCCTTTCCACCCGTTTTTATGTTAGCCTAAGGAAATCTTGGCTCTATCCTTATACTTTCCATACAGAGATAAGAAGGCTTTATCTGTCCATTTTGAGTATAAAAAATGAATATATTTTCCTTAAATGTTAGATTACATTTCTAAAAGAGAAGAAACAGTGTGAATCTGCTAGAGAAAAAGCAGAGTACAGTCAACCTTTTGACGTATTACAATGCAGGAGGAAGTGATTCAATCCGGACCTTTTCCTTTGCGACCTAAGGAATGCATCAACACTTTGAAAGGAGAGAAAAAGAAGCTTCTTTTTAGTTTTTGTTAAAGACACAAACATTTATTCTTTTTCGTGCAGAATTTTCACAAATGTTTATTTCATGTTCTCCAATCCACAAAGAACAAGACACTCCTTAAAATGACTTTGCTTACTGCAAATAAAGCCACCTTTTGTATACATCTTCCTTACCTTATCCTTCTGTAATATGTTACATGAATTACAACTATGTTTACGTAGGCCTATTGGTAAATGTTACTGCAGGCAATGGGGTTGGTGCTACCAGAAATGTGGTTTATAAACAAAAGGCGATGGGTTAGTGATGATCCCTTGAAAATACTAGTTAATTCAATGCATAATACCAAATGTAAAGCTTACCAATAAGCTTTTGTACCATGCTGTTACGAAATGATATAACTACAAAACGTCACTCTTCTTTCATCACAAAAACGTGCTGTGCAAGTTAAAAAAATGCCAAGGTAGCTGGTTCTTACATGCTGGCTTAAGATAAACATCTCTGTGGTGTTGTTTCAGTAAACTGAGGAGCAGACCCACTACGCAAAAACAAGAATAGACATCAAGGTCACTGTGAAGGTGCTGGACAGACTGTAGGCACTCGATTGTTATCTAAAATGTGGAAAACAGACATCTCACTTGCTCGCACTTGTTGCCTCTGTGAAGCTAAGTGCTTTCAGTGAGCGAGACGGAGGGTGTGCAGCGAGGGTGTGGAACTTCCTGGAATTGAAAAAGCTGAGGTGTAGTTTCCAGATGGATTTTCAAATATTTTCCATCAAAGCCTAGGTACTGCTTTCAAAAAGACGCATAAGAAAAAGGCTGCGTACTGTAATCCTTTAAAACTTCTGTAAATAGAATTAATATTTAACATGAACAGGCTTGTAGCTGCAGAACTGAGATGTCCTTTCTTTCTTTTCTTTTGGTTTGTCCGATGGGTTTGTCTAGGAAACTGTGGATGGTAACTAGGGTGGTAAATGTTTTCATCACTGCATTTCTATTTGATTGCATTGATAATTTTGTAATTTAGTTTTATCCACTTCCCACCTCTTATTTCTTTAACTCGGGCCTCAAATGGTCAGTGATCAGTTTTTTACTGAAATACAACTTGATGAATGATTTTGTAGCTTGACAGTAAAAAAGATCTCTCACGATTCTTTCTTTTTAGTTTTGAAAGAATGATTTTGTAAAAGGATTCAATTAAAATTGTGCTAAAGCTTATGAACACAAAGCATTGCAGCACACTGCTTTTGAAATCCTACAGTATCGGTATGAGTGACAATGTGTTTAATTTTATAGTCTATGGTTTCACGTAATGCTTTGAAGAGCGCTAAGGACACCACCTAACATTTTTCTCATTATGCTGTAAAACCTCAATAAATCAAAACTTATCAGGTCTTGGTGTATAGTTGAATATTTTTGCTATGATTGCTTTGGTAGCTATGGGAAAATTTACGCCAACAGTCAGTTTAAACTGGTTTTCATTATTGTTTTATTTGAGAATTTAGATTATATATTTCTAAAGGAGTACATAAATTTGACTGCTTAACAGTTAATGAAATAGTAATTCCATTTTTTCTATCTAGCATTTCAATGAAAACTTTACAGTAAACACATTTACAATAGCTAATAGCTATAAAGCCTATTGAATTTTTAGATCAGATCATTTTCAAGGTCATTCCACATCATAACAGGTGCACAATACGGTAAATTCAATCAGACAGAATGGATGTAGACTGCGACTCACTAAAAAAATAAAAGTGTATACTTCACTTCAATGTCTTCATACAGGGCCACATAGATCTTAATTACATACGAGTGACGAGGGAAAAAACTCATGTTTCCTAGTAGTTTGCTGTGTGTCTCTGAGAACATGTTCCAGTTTTTTTCATTTTCTGTGACCCAGGCCAGCCCCATATACCTGAAATCCCACTTTTCTCTTTTTTTCAACTTGAGCTCAAATTTCACCCACCGTGGGAAGTTGTAATTACAGCATTGGGTTTCCAAAATGATCAACATGGAGCAGCTTGCTGTGTGGGGTTCTCAGAGGTCTCAGCTCTGACCACTGGATCCTAATATCAGGAAATGACTGGGCTGACACATTTGTTGGAGTATCTATGGATGGTAATCTCGGGTGTGTTTCATCTAAATCAAGATCACAGACAAGCCATTGTCTGAGCTCATGGGAGGGAAATCAGCACATGAAAAGGGAAAAATGTAAACTTTTAAGTATTTCTAGGAGTGTGAAATGAGGTACAGTATGAAATTATTTTGTATTGCATGCTCAATGGAATTAGAAAACAAGATAAACAGGAGAATTCTGTCAAAATGTGAAAGAGACGTTTGTAAAGAACAAAAAGTAAAGAACATTACATGACATAATACAGAAATGATTAACAGATGTTCTTTCAAATGGTTTCTGGTGATAAAATTGTTCTAAGGAAAATTTTATTTTTTATTTAAACAGGTTTCAGAGCCAGTGTTGATCTCTACACACTACGATAGTGCCATCTAATGGACAATAATTTAAACTTGAAAAGAAAAACAAAATATTCTCTAACGAGAATAATTTACTGTGACGTATAAGTAAATTTTTGATGATGAATATGTACGCACAGTAGGATCTTCTTTCTAGATTCAGACAGAGAACAGGGAAGTCCACAGGTCCAGGCTCTGATGGACAATCCAAGCCCCCATAAATGTCCATTCAGTGGAGAGCAAACAAAGTGTGTGAATAAAACACGACAGGGAAATAAGAGTCTGATTTACAGAAGATCGCTGTAACGATGTGAAAAATAAACAATGAGCCTGAGCACACCGCCCATTCACAAAGCTGGGAGACAGAGGAGACAGATCCATCTGACAGGTCTGACGTCCGCACAACTCTTATCACAGCCGTTAGTAAATAACACCACAAGCCTCTGCTGTGCAATCAGTCCCTGTGTGTTTGACTTGATTTTTACATGCTGAGGCATTTGGTTTTCACAGATAACCTGTTCAAAGTACTCAGGGTGCATCAAAATATTGATTTAGTCCTGAGTGTAAGAAAGACTTTAATTAAACAGGAGTTGCATGTGATAACAGTAGATATTTTGCAACAAGTAGCATTAATTTACAATTTATTACATAAAATAACTATTAAAACTTACAAAGCAGGATGAAAAGGATTCAATGACAGCAATCAAAGCACAGTAGATAAAAAAAGACTATGTAAAATTCTTCAGGTTTCATTGATTAGATCATCTCACTGCTGAATAAATTCAGCTTGGATTCCTGTTAGTCAGTAAAAGTCTACGTAACATCAAGTCCTGTATGCTTAAACAGAAAGTTTTACTCCTCAAAATCTTATTATACAATATTAAGAGTGCATAATTTTGTTTTCTGGAAATATTTCAAGACATTTTTGCACCCTTATTTTCCTGCATTTGTGTGTGTATTAAAGAAATGAACATGGCCTTAATTTGTTTAATAATAGTTTTTACATTTATCAACCCAGACGGGGAATTTCACTCTGCATTTGACCAATCTCTAGAAGTACTACAGAGCAGCGGGCTGCCATGTTGTGGGATCTGGGGGAGCAGCTGATGACTTGCTCAAGGGCCCACAGTGGTTCACTTCTGTTGGGTTCTCCAGATCCAAGCCAACCTCTAACCTAGTCTACCACTTCCCCAAATAAGAGAGTAAATAAAATAGGAGACTGTATATTTTATTTTTTAAGTGTATCTGAAATGTGATAATTTTGACATTTTGCAGAATGAATGATGATAAAAATGACTGAACCATTTTGAACAACCTGTAACCTTAATCCACCAGAGCTGTTAACGAAATGTAATCCTTAACACTTTTATGCTTTCTGGAAACCTTAAAACGTTAATCTGATGATAATAATTTGATCAATCTGGGCTTAGGGGGGAAATTGATGTTTAATTCTTAGAATTGAAGGGTGTGTTTCACTCAAACTGCTGGTTCCCAGGTAATAAATTTAAGATGTTTATTTATGACAGCGCTGCAGAACAGTTTAAATGGAGACTTATAGGAGGAACCTTCTTTCCAGGGAGACAAACGGCACTGGATCATCTGTCCCAGGTGTGACATGTCTTCTATATTTGCATTCATATATAAATATAAACAATATTCCTCAAATTTAATGATTTTTTCTGTTGTTTTTGCAGGATTTCGGCTTAATAATGACAATTTCCTACTCTCTTGAAGTAGCCAATGCAAAGTTTTGTGGCTTCTCCAGGCTCCTGTTCCGCTGGAAGGGAAGCATCTACAAGCTGGTGTATAAAGAGTTCCTGCTGTTTTGTGGAATTTACCTCTTTTTCAGTGTGTTTTACAGGTAAATTAACAGATTTCTTCTTTAAATTTAACTTGTTGCTGCAGTATCCTTAACGTTTCTTTCCCTTTTGAAGGTTTTTCCTCACATCTAAGCAGCAGGACCTGTTTGAGCGTGTCGCCCTCTACTGTGATCAGTTCACCAATGCCAACTTCATCCCTGTTTTATTCGTTCTTGGTAAGATTTAAATGTTCAGGCCCTGATTTATTCAAATCTTATCAAGAATTTATGTCATTTATTACTTTGCCCTCATAGGTTTCTATGTGACCCTGGCCTTTAATCGGTGGTGGGGTCAGTACACCAGTTTCCCGCTGCCGGACAACCTGATGATGGTGGTGTCTGGGAACGTCCACGGTGCAGACGAGAGAGGCCGTCTGCTGCGACGAACCCTCATGAGATACGCCAACTTGTCTTCAGTCCTTATTCTGCGCTCCATCAGCACTAGAGTTTTCAAGCGCTTCCCAACTCTGGAGCACATTGTGGATGCTGGTAAGATAGATCCAACTTTAAACTAACCTGAGAGGAATCCATTTTATGTCTGGGAAGAGTGTGAATTTTAAAGTTTTAAGGGGATTAGATCAGTGTGCAATACAGAATGGTTAAACATCTTTTTCAAAGAGACTAAAGAAAACTCACTTTTCTGTGGGTGTAATAAATGTTGAATGCTCAGAAGAGCAACACTAATCTGTGTTGAGGCACAAAATAATTGTTGCAAGATTTTAAGGATGATTTATATGCATGAAATAGTTTGTTTTGTTTTAGGCACTTACTGACAGCAGGTATTTGGGATGAAATATAAAAACATGAAAGCTGAAAGCCCTTACTTAGAAAAAGGAAAGATAAATAAAATGAAAAAGAAACAGAAATAATAGCTCAGTTCTACACAAATTTGTCATCATTTGAACTTTACTTGTGATGACTGTGGAGCATTTTAATTTATAATAATAGATTATTACTGCTCAGCACATCATTTTGTTAAGAAAGAGAGAATATCTTTAATGCGAAAAAACATTTTTCACAATGATCTCAGAATTGTAATTGCATTTCAGAAGCATTAGCCTGCAAAGTTAAGTATTTTAAGGTAATTTTATTTAATGAACAGCCCAGAAATGGAGTCTATTGCCTTTCATGTCATTTAGAATTACTATAACCTGGGTGACTGAAAATCTGCATAGACAAGTATGCGCCACATGAGGGCAGTCTGTGTGAAAGAAATGAGGAACTATAAGGCAGTTTATGTTCTAACATACTGTCCCTGAATAAACCACTAAAAACCATACAATGAATTGTGTCAAATCAAACAAGTACAACCACAGGAGTAGATGAACATATTCACTGTTAGGGACTGCACATTTGCTAATACGATGATACAAATGTTGTAAACAAGGCAGATATAAGATTATTTTGATAAATAATCTCATAAATCAACAAATTGCTGCTTGATTGAATATTGATTAAAAAAACTGTGATTTATGGAAGATGTATGTAACATTTTCACAGGATTTATGACGACACAAGAGCTGAAAAAGTTTGAGTCCCTGCACTCTGATTTCAACAAGTACTGGATGCCCATGACTTGGTTCTCCAACCTGGCGTCCAGAGCCCGACAGGAGGGCCGAGTGAGGGACGACATTGCCCTGAGGCTGCTGATGGATGTGAGTGGTTTGTTGCTGTCTATAATATCTATAAACACAATTACTAAAACATGTGTATATACTGCTTTACTGTCTGCAGGAGCTCAATAACTACAGAGCCAAGTGCAGCCTGCTGTTCCACTACGACTGGATCAGCATCCCTCTGGTCTACACTCAGGTACGATGAACTGAAGCCGATCAATCAGAAAACTGCAGTTGTTATTTGGTTGTTTCCCGTTTATGGTATTTCTCTCTTTTAATAAATAGTATATACAGTAGGTGCTGGAACTTCTCACAATTGCTCTACAGTTGGACCAGAAATAAATCCTCTAAATTTTAAAATTAGACCATTTATTGCAGAAATCCATCATTTCTTTCTTTTAGTATAGCATTGACCCTACAACATCAACTCTAGGGCAATTAATTGAATTAAAATTTGATCCTTTTCTTTGGTTGATCCTGAATCTGTTCTGGTCCTTGCATTCTCATGTCTGAATGTTCAAATGTTACTTTCATCCCAACTTGTTATATTAGTCCAGTTTTTACAAGGGATGTACATCATTAACTGAAAAGGCCACTTTAAAAAAACACTTTCATAACTTGGATCAAAATTCAGAGTCTCTAAAGACCTTTTTACCATAATTAATTACACTTTACTTAAGAAAATATCATTTATACTGCACCTGATGGCTCTTTAAGTGAATGTCAAATACAATGCACCACTGAGTTTGACTTCTTGTTTGTGCAGGTGGTAACTATTGCAGTTTACTCATATTTTGCCTTCTGTGTTATTGGCCGACAATTCCTAAACCCTGAGAAAGGATACAATGGTCACAAACTGGACATGTACGTACCCGTTTTCACCCTGCTGCAGTTCTTCTTCTACACTGGCTGGCTCAAGGTAAGCTCACACATTTCTGCTGCATCACACGTCTCATTCACTGCATTTCTCAGGGAAATTTTGTACTATTTAGTTCATTTATCTTAAAGTTTTAGATTTTTTTTTAGATTAACCCTTTGAGATCCTGCTACAATTTGAGCAAAGTTTTCAGCGATTATCATGAATCTTAGAAAAGAATTGATGAAATAAACCCGCTTGAACCATTTTTACCAATTTGTTTGCGTATGTATTAATACCAAAAGAAAGTGTCCAATATATCGTTGCTGTATAAAATTCTGACCATTTCACTGTCATTACTTTCTCATTAACTTTTATCTCAACTATTTGCCAAAAAACATTTAATCATATTTTTCTTGTTCAAAAAGAAGAGAAAATGCAAAGAAACACTCTCTCTTGCTTTTTTCTTATGTGAAAGTAAGGGGTTAATGTTGTGGAAAATGTTGTGATCAGTTTGAAATATACAGCCAATTGTTATTCGTTCATGGTATTATGTGAATAATGGGCATGAATGAATTGACTACAAGATACATTTGCTCATCAGAACTAGTTTGGACCCCACAGATTCATCTGGTGACCTTTGGAGGGTCCTAACCCTCACACTGGACCCATCTAACTACATTCAGTTTCATCATAAACAGCTTTATCAGAACAAACTGTTTCACATTTTGCTAATGAGACTTTAGTGTCTGTGTTACCACTGCTTGTAGAACCAGAGTTAATGTCCTGTGTGTCTTCGCTCTGCAGGTGGGAGAACTGATCATCAACCCATTTGGTGAAGATGATGATGACTTTGAAACCAACCAGCTGATTGACAGAAACATTCAGGTTCTCACCTCAAAGTTTTAATCCTATTTTACTACTATAAAAACCTAAAGGGAGATTTTAAAATCCTTCCCGCCTCCCTCAGGTGTCGATGCTGGCTGTGGACGACATGTACCAGAACTTGGCTCCCATTGAGAAAGACAAACACTGGACACAAAGCTACTTCTCCATACCTTACACTCTGTCGACAGCAGCAGAGACTCTCAGACCAGCTTTCAAAGGTTCTACCTTCGACATGAGGTAAAACAACAGGGTTGGAAAGTAACTGAAAGCATTCAATAACAGATTTGAGTTCAGTTTTAAATTTAACCTTCATTTAACCAGATAAGTCAATTGAGAAGAATTTATCATTTACAATGATGAACTGGGCCAGAGGCAAAAATCAAACAAGTAACAAAACAGAGTATAGTTAACAGCATTTAATGGAGTCAGCATAATTAGATATAATTAGGGATAATAAATTCAGCTTTTCCAATGTTCCGAGCAATTCATTTACTAAGAAAATACAAATAAGAATAAATAAAACTTATGAAGCACAGTTCAGATAAAGGGGGTCAGAGTTTTGCAAAAGATGTGAATAGTCAGGGAGTCCTAAATGACTGTGTGATATAAACCCATAGGAAAAAAACACAGAAACAAATGTAGTACTGTATGCAGATGAACAAATATAATTGAAATTGCAACAACAATCTAAGTTTAAGTCAGTGAAACAAATCTATAAAAACAATTGTTAGTTAAATTGTGGTTTCGCTGGTCTGTAGATGAACATCAAAATTCCATATACCCATTTTTAGCAAACAGGGTTTGCAATGGAATTGATTATCTCTTCCCATTTTCATAGGAAATAAACACTATATACTAGAAATCCCATCTCGAGAATTTCTTGTGAATATACTCCACAGAACACTTTGTGTTTTACACAGGAGTCATCAGGCCAACAACATAATTTTAAACCTGTTGACAATTTACTTATCAATAGATCTGGCCGAAGTGGATTAAGTTTAAGTTAAGTTTACACCAAAAAATTACCGTTTTAACACATCAAACTTATGCATTATGTGTAAATCATAAAATGAGCATAAACACAATAATATGTGACTACAAACTATAAACTCAATTAAAAGTGTAACTCCACCATTAAACATGAACATAAATGAAAACTTAAAGAAAACGTATCACTATGGAGTAAATGCAAAACCTCAAGAATATAAAACCATTAATGAAAATGAAAATCAAAAACACTTAAATGTATCAAACGTGTATATGAAAGTGACTGAGTAAAACATAAATATGTCAAAACCATTTGTGAGACAATTTCAGAATAAAAAGCTCAATAATTAAGGAACTGATCAGTTTAAAACCATCCATACTGTTCATGAAAATGAATTAGATTCAACATTTTTTACATTGAACCAAGGATGCCAACACATGAATCAAGGTGGGTAAAGTATCTTACCCAAGGAGCCAGTGACACTTTGACTGGGATTCACACTGCCAAAGCTGAAGTTATTTGACAAGCAGCACTACAGCCTGAGCTACTAATAGATTATTCCTTTAGTCTTCCAAATCATTGCTAGGGTTTACTGTTGACAAGGACAAGACTGATTAGAGCACCTGGAAGTGAAATAACTGGAAATCAAGGAATTAAATTCACTCAAGGTTAGGTCTACTAATGAACCCAGATGTAGTTGTTCCTGGATTTTATTCCAGGTTGCACAAGCACAGTAAGAGAATTTCATTTTTCCAAACTTTGTAGAAATTACTGACTCCTGTAAAAAGATCAAACCACTGGGGTTCTCTGATGTGGATATCCTTGAAGTAATGTAAGGGGGCAGGAAACCTGTCAGAGCTTTGTAAGTAAATAAAAGTAAGTGTTTCTCACGCCTCACAGAAAGGGAGGGCCAGCCCACCTTGGTATACAGCTCACAATGAGGAGTATTAGCTCGGTCTCTGGTGATAAATCTTAGTGCAGAATGATAAATATCATCCAGTTGTTTGAGAGTTTCAGTCGGTGCATTCATGTAAAGAATGTCACGATAATAAAGGTCCAGTTTTGACAGAATGGTTTTCCCAACAAGCCTTTTTCTCCAATAGTGAGAAAGATGTGACTTTTTCTGGTACAAAAATTTAATTTGGTCTTTTAATTTTTTTGCAAGTTCAGTCACATGATGCGAACAAGTCAGCTTTTCGTCAATCCAAAACCCTAAATACTTGTGAACTGGGACTCTTTCAACAGAAGTACCACTCCTAGTAGAAATGACAAGCTGGCCATAGTCATCAATCTTTTGGGCTGACGTAAAAACCATGAATTTAGTTTTTTCTAAATTGAGAACTAATTTATGGTTATAGAGCGTGTCTTGTAAAGCATCAAAGCAGTGCTGAAGAGCTGCCACAGCAGAATGGGGAGAATCTGCCATGCAGTACAAAATGATGTCATCAGCATACACATGAACTTTACACCCAGTCACTGAAGAAGCTGCTGATTCCATCCCAACCACAGAAGACGCTATGTCTTTCATATAAATGTTGAACAAAACAGGCCCTAAAACTGATCCTTGGGAGACACCATTTATAACTTGCAGAATTTCTGATTTAACATTCCCATCAGAGACACACTGTTGTCTGTCAGTAAGGTAATTTTTAAACCAATTACGAGCGTTTTCATCAAATCCAATACTGCAAAGTTTTCTGAGAAGCACGGTGTGATCTACTGTATTAAAAGCCTTGGAAAGGTCTGTAAAAACAGCAGCACAGTGCTTATTACTGTCCAAAGCTGCAATAATATCATCTAAAACAAGCACAGCAGCTGTGCCAGGGCTGTGCTTTTTTCTACAGCCTGACTGATGTTCGCTTAAGATAGAGTGCTCTAAGAGGAATGAGTTTAGCTGTTCTTTTACAAGAGTTTCTAGCATTTTCTCCAAGAATGAAAATTTAGATATGGGCCTGTAGTTGTTCAAAACAGATTTGTC
Organism: Craterocephalus amniculus; assembly: GCA_036024015.1. Lineage (NCBI taxonomy): Eukaryota > Metazoa > Chordata > Actinopteri > Atheriniformes > Atherinidae > Craterocephalus > Craterocephalus amniculus. The sequence goes on along the minus strand of JAVQJG010093690.1, from coordinate 33,259 downwards.
ACCACCTTTATGCAAAGGGCTTACAATGGCCGTCTTCCAGACTTTAGGAACCCTACCAGTAGAAACTGAGCGGTTAAAAATGTGTGTTATGTAGGGGGCCACAGTTTTAGCAGCTTTCTTTAAAAAGAGAGGATCAAGACCATCTGCACCAAGTGAACCTTTTACAGCTTTCAATGCTTGGCAAACATCTTTAACAGAGAACATCTGTATCTTGAAACGGGCCTGTGACATCTCACTGGTATTAGTTTGAGCTGTAGATGGAGGTGGTCCATGATAAGTTTGGTCAAAAAGCTGACCAAGAGATATAAAATGCTTATTGAAAGCTTCACAGACTTGTGTGGGATCTGATATTGAGCAATCATTAACTGTGGCTGAGGAAGGAAAGGAGGAAGGGGGCTTTACTGAGACCCTGGGGTTGGAAGGATTAGAAAAACCATAGTTTTGAATAGGTTCATGATTGTTAACTACTTCATTGAAAAACTCACGGAAATAATCAAGAGCTTCATCTGGATCTGCAATATCATAAATTCCAGAAATATCACGTGATGAATGGTTTTGTAAGAAGGAATCAGTTTCACTAAAACGCCTCGAAGTGCGTCTAACAGGGGTCATTGAACTCAATTCTTCCATCATCTAATAAAAGGTAACAGGTTATAATCACTAAAATAAAACCCAATAGTCCTGAGTTGATTAAAAATGCTGTGGTAATGAAACTCCTGCTATGGACTGGAGACGTGTACCCTGCCTTGCGCCTAATAAATGCTGGGATAGGCTCCAGCCCACCCGTGACCCAATTGGATTTAGTGGTACAGAAAATGGATGGATGGATGGACGGATGGATAGTAATTAAATTCACTTATCCTACGCAATAATGTAAGGTGGCAGGTTGGACAAAGCAGCTTTTTCTTAAAGTTGACAGTGAACTTTAGTTGGATGTATCAAGTTTTTTACCAAGTTGAAACTCTTAAAAACAGTCACTGAATAGGATCCCCTAGAATCAGTTGTCACAATGAAAATCCACCAGCAGTCACTGGTTAAGGGTATTGACAGGTCTTAACTCTTGAGATCGCAGTTTCAAATGGAGAGTTTGCAGCCTTGCAAGGTTGATCCAGAATTCTGTACACAAGAGTGTCGCTGTTCTTGTGGCTGCTGCTTGTTGTCCTGCAATATAAAATAGCAATCAGTTTCAAAGCACATGCATTAAAATACAAGGTACCCCATTCAATAAATAAGAATTTGTTAACATTTTAGAAGATTTTGTATAGCTGAAGCTTTTGTTCACTGTTATACTCTAAAAGTAAAGCCCCCTGACCACTGATTGTATTTGCCACCTGAAAGGATCAAATGCCATTCTTAGTGTTTTGATGGCCTTAATACTACATGCTGCAGAAATCTCCTTGTATCAGTTCTAAAATATGCATCACTGCAACATTATTTTGCTGCTCCACTGTCATTTTACAGAGTGGTGTTCATCTCTACAGTGATTTTGGACCATCTATGCCATGTGGATATGGCCCCTTATGTAGAACAACTTAGTTTTTAAGCAATTACAGGCAAGAACAGCTTTAGAAATGACCTTCCTTAAAAAGTAACTTCATTTACAGTTGTTTTTTCTGTAAATCAAAGTAGTGCTCTATGAGGCCCTAGGAGGAGAACGTTTCAGGTTCCCTCTCACACCAAATCCTAGAGAGAAATGTAACATTAAGACATAAAAAATCACAGTGGGGATTTATATTTTTAGCGGTTATGATGGCTGTAAATGACAGCACAGTCATCTATAGCCTGGCAGATTTTAGGTGGTTTTACCAACCTCTTTCACTGCAGGCCTTTGTTAGACCACAAGGTTGGGCTTCTGGTCGACCAGACTGGTTTTTCAAGCTCAGGCCAAGCTGTAAACAAATGGAGGTGCCATGGCATTATTTGAATATTTTCACTTTAACATGTGTGAGCAGTGATCACTACAAATTTTGAAAGCGCAAGGTTTAGGGTGAAAAAGTATCATCTCTGTTCTAACAGCACCTCTCTTGTCCATCTCAGCACCTGATTGGTTTGGATTTTTATTATATGTTTGTTCTTAATTTTATTTCTATACTCTGATTAGCACTTTGTTTTGACTCACATTGTGTAAAAGTGCTCTATAAACAGAGCTGAGTTGGGTTATGTTAACATTTACCTATATAGAGAGATAAAATTGTCCTTGCTAATGGGAATATCCAACCAGAACATGACTCAAGGGCAAATATGAAAAGTACAGAATACAGGACACAATATAAACATATTTGCACCTTGTTAGAATTGTTGTAAATTCGCATACTTTACAGATTTGTTTCAGTGGGCATTCAAAAGTAAAATTGTATAATTACATTGTGTGTTACTGTCAAACGTACCTGTTTAATTCTGTTTAAGATTTTAAGCCAAGTCAATGTCTTCCTGTCTCCTAAAAGAAAATTGAAATACTGATTTAGATATACAGTGCAAAAAATTTTCTTCAAGACTTTTACTGGGCTAAAATGGAAACCTGATATCATCAGGAGTAATACAATGAAGTAGTCCATGTTAGCTAGAAAGTGCGCCATTATAGCATGACAATGTAAAATGGGACATATCACTTCCTATACAGGCATTCACATGAAATCTATTCATTAAATTAGTGTATCAGGGTGATAGCATGAAATGAAGTAAAGTAGCTACCCTAAAACACACATTACATTTATGATGTAACTTAAATTTCCTTGTCAGCGTACCTTGTCAGCAGAAGTCCCAACGATTAAAGGAAGTGCAACTTCGTCTTTGCCTAAGAAAACCTTGTACAGGTGAAGCGTGGTGCAATTTGATTGGTTACAAGATGACACCCATCCATTGTGATCTGATTTGTTTGACAATTTTTAGGTGGAGTTGCTCAGTCATAATCTGACGTCAGGACCAGACACATCAGTTTGGAATGGATGTGAGCTGTCACACTGGTTAGATTGGAGCCAGATTTTATATATATATATATTTATCCAAAAGGATCCCCGTTAGCTTCCACAAGGTGGGTGCTAGTCTTCCTGGGGTCCAAAAACATTAAAAATTACAATTTACAAAGCATACAAAATAAAAATAAAAAAGACCATCTATAAAATATTCAGTATAGAAACAAAAATTTGACTAAAAAGAAAATAATCAATCATTCGCCACAATGACTTCATATAAATTTATACATGCACATACACACACACACCCATTTACATACATACATTATATATGCATAAATACACACCGTATATATGTACATGCATATACACATCCATACATACACACAAATATACATAAGCACACATACACACCCACACACACATATAAACATATATACAGATACCTGTCTTCACACACACATATGCACTTACATACAGACCTTTACACACACACATACATATATAATAATTATTGTTATTGTTTTTATTTATCTATTACTTTATCTACTACTATTTATTTGTTGCTTTTATTAACAACTTTTTCAGATTAAGGTGTAACAAAAATGTTCCATTATGGATAGAGGAACCGATTTGTGTTACTAAACACATTTAGTGTTGACATTTGAGCGTTTTGTTTATAATACTGATCAGGTGAAGTTACATAAAAAGCAAGACTTTTTCTGATATATTTTCATCCCACAAAAAGAAACAACCACTAACATGTTTGTGTTTGAAATATCTGTATATATATATTTACAGAATGAGTGCTGAAGATCTTGAGATCCACCAGCCAACAGATGCACCCGTAAACAGGAAGTATGTACCCCTTCAGGGAACCCTGACTAATGGGTTTGATGGAGTCCTGCAAAAGGGTAAAGGTGTCCTGCGCAGTGGAAGTCTCCCTTATCTAATGGACATCTTGTCACACCCAAATGAAGAAGATGAAGCTGACAAAGATGACACAGATGCCAACAGTCACAAAAAGCAAGAGAAGGCTTTGGTTGATGTTGCAGTGGAACAAAAGTAATAAGAAATGTTGATACTTATTGAGACATTTTGACAGCCTTCATGTGCATATTAGAGCAAATATTTCAAATAAAATAATTTAGGAAAATGTCATAGTAATGTCTTGATTTGTGTCAACATGGAATTTTTCATAAAAGAGGAAATATGAAAATAATGAGAACAAAATAGACTAGTCTGAATAGCCATGTTTTAGCTTGTATGTTTACATCTGATAGGTGATAGGTAAGTTTGCCAGGTCAGTGGTTTGAATCCTGCACCTACCACAGTCAGCTGTTGTGTCCTTTGGCAAGACATCATACCCTCCTTGCCTCCGGTGTCTGCGCAAATGGTAAAACTCAATTGTAAGTGTGTGAATAAAAGCCTCAGTTTAATGACTGTAATGTTATGTAACAATATTTGATATCAACAATTCCTTTCTCCTATGTTGAATGTATTTCTGAAGAAATCCTTAACATTTGTCTCTGTGATCATTGCATTAAAAGCAATTTCTCAGATGTACAAATAATTAGGATTTTGAAAGATTCATTCATGATCGCATTACCAAATACAGAAAGAGTTACAAAAATCCAAAGTCAAGGAAGATTAACTTATTGTAAATTAACTCATTTTTTGTCTCCTATTTTTAAGGTCTTGAAAATTGCATATCCATAAAGAAATAAGCTTATATCTTTGTAAGGATGGTCTTTTTGAATAATTGTGGAGTCATTATAAAGGTAACTATTGTGAGATTTGTAAAGATGTGTAAACATAATTTCACAGCATCAACTGATCATGATCTAAATCTCTATCAATCTCTATCAAATCAAATCATCGATATGTAACCATCTCCACGAAGTTTAACTAGTGAAGCAGAATAACATTAGAGAGGTTTTATTACAAACAAGTCAGGCAAGGTCTCCATGATGGCCATTTTGGCACAGTTTGAAACAATTTGCATATCAAATGAGAGGTCTAAACTGCATCTAATAAATCTATCTATTCTTGGTTGACACAGGCAGCACATTAGAAGAAGGAATTATTCGTTCAGTTGATATCTTATTACTGAACTTACTGACCTTTTATTTGAGGTACTCTGATATTTTCCTTAAAATGATTAATTGAATATGCTTTTCATTTTTCTATAGTATGAATATTCTATAAAAATATGGTTGTATTAATTTCTTTTACTGTTTATCACAAAAGAAAGTTTGGTTATTAAAATGTATGTACATGTATTAATATTTATCCTATAGTGAGTTACAGTGTATTGCACTGATGAGATTTCTTTCCATCACAACCCATGAATATACTGGAGAACAGCTGTCAAATAGGTGTCCAATGTAGTGAACACTCTGCATGAAATGGTTAATTGTATACCAGATGCAGAGATTCAGAATTATAAATCTAACTGTCACTACTACTACACAGATAAATATTGGTGTACCCCCAAAATGTGTCTCCACAACAAATATAGTTAAAGGTATAAAATTTGGCTTAAAAAGAACTTCAGAGTGACATTTACGTCACAGAACAGAGCAATACTGTAAAATTAAAACAAATACAAAGTGGGAAAATAGCATACAAGACAATAAGAATCTGCAGAATAGTGATTGTACTTAGGGAGACTGAATATTGCAGAGTACTGTAGTGGAATTTTGCAGATGATTTAATAGAAGGCTAATTGGGCCGATATTAAAGAGCAGGTCCAACAGGTCGTGGGTTTCTTTCACATCAGTGGTGTTCTTGGACCAGGGAAGCTCATCTGAGATGTGAACACCAAGGACCTGAAAAGTCATCTGGCTTCTGTTGATGTGAAGAAGAGGAAGAATAGTCCATCCAGTTTTATGCGATCGTTTTTTGGGGGGATGGGGTGTATTTGTAGTGTTTAGGAGTATGCTGTTGACCTCCATCCTGCGGACAGTCTCATGACGCCCAGATAAACGATTCATAACTGTGGAGATATTTACAATTTTAATAAAGGTAGTGGGACAAAATCGGAAGATCTTTTAAAAACGTCTTCACAGTCACTCACTGGGAAGAATACTCCCTTTAATAAGGAGTTGTAAGAGGGTGGGAGCATTGTATTGTATTGATTAAAATAAAGGCTGGATAAAGTTCCAGTGTTGCTACAATAGTAAAGGTAATTTTGTAAAAATGTATCAGATTGTTGTTATTTAAATGTACTTTTATTTTGAAATATTACAAAGACGGAAATCGCGAAGGCTCAGAAAAGGTTTTTCGTGCTTCCGCGTTGTCAGAAATCTGTTAAACACGGGCAGAGACGAGTTCACTATCTTAAACACTTGTCCACAGGTATGTTATAGGCTATTTTCTCTGAACAGGAATTGTTAAACTTTTGTCCCTTAAAGTGTGTGACAAATATAAAGATCACTCATCCGTTTCTGCTGATAACAACTAAATGCTCTAGAATATTCACTGTCTACGGAACACCTAGCTAGCATGCTAACAATTAGCTTACTCACTTATGCCTTTAGAAATGAGGCGATATTTTTCCCAGTGGGCGGGGGAAAGTTCGCCGATGATTAGCGGATATCTGATCTGTCAGAAAGCGAACATTTCCGGCGTGAGAGAGCATTAAATCAGAGTAATCAATAGGAGTTGAGGTATTCATCGCCCCGTGTTTCTAAAGAATGTTCTGTTTTGTTTGCATGACAGGAGCATCCCTGCAGCAGCCTGGCAGGACAACAAAGCAGTGCAGCGGTGCTATGTCAGTCGACGCCCCCCTGCTGCTGCGGCCATCATCTTCATAGTCTTCATCATGTCTCTGGGAGACAATCCCCACCTGCTTCTCGGCAGGATCCGCTTCTTGAACAGATGCATTGAAAGTTTCAGGAAGAGCGAGCCGGTGCCCGAGTGTCTGTGCTATGTCCCCAAAGAGGTATGCTACAAAATCTGCAAGGACTCCTCATCCAGCTCCTCCGCCTCCACCGGGGCCTCTGCAGGAGGCTCCACCGTTGGGAAAACCCTCATCTCCGTCTTTGAGAGTCCGCATCAAATCCCCCACAGCAAGAAAACATGCAAGTACAACATTGAACCAAAGAAAGGGACCTGCATCAGGACTACAGGGGAAGAATACTGCAACAGCCAGGGCCTTTGGGTCAAAATGAATAAAGTAAGTTACAGTTACTGGTGTAGTCACATCATCCTGCTTCTTCCTTTCTCCTTCTTTTCTTAAACTGCAGGAAAAAACAGCTGACACAACTATTATCTGTTTTACAGCTGCACTACCGCTAACTTTTAACCTTTGTGCCAAGAGACCTGTGATATATAACCAGGACTAGTCCACACCTTCCACCTGTATCAGAAACTCTTTATTCACCTGTTGTTGGCCCTTCAAATGATATGCAGATAGAGAATGAGGCTGAACAGATGGAGCAGTTATTAATACATGGAGGTCCTGATTAGGACTAAGGCAGAATTACAGATGTGTAAAAACAGCACACTGGATATTGAATCAGAATATATGGTGTTATATACAACACTCTGTAGGTTAGATAGATAGATAGATAGATAGATAGATAGATAGATTTATATAGATAACTTTATTTATCCACGAAGGGGAAATTGAGTTGTTATAGTTGTCCAGTATTAATACAGTAGAGAGAATAGCACACAGTACTTAAGTGGCGTAAACTAGGAATAAAAATAGAAGTAAAATAAACAATATAAATGAAGGGGGATAAAAATATAAATAAAATAAGAACAGAGTGGAATAAAAATAGAAATAAATGAAGTATAAATACAGATTGGATTAGCAGGGAAAGTGTTGAGTGGTTTAACATTTATGACATGGTATTATATTGCTCCCAGGTTCTGTACAAGCCTGTTAATGAGCCTTACTTTGGGGCTGGTGAGTTTAAGCAAAGAAACATCTAAAACTTTTGGGGTGGTAGCCCTCAAGTATTGGATTTAAAGAACCCGGATCTATAATATACTTTATTTCAATGCTACAAACTGGAAAATGTGTTTGTTTGTTTTTTGTTTTGTTTTGTTTATTTTTTTACACAAAATACTCCTAAGAATCAGGAATCAATTCATGTGGTTTTCAGAAACAAACTAATGAATGAATTCCATCCTAAACACAAACAGACCTGTTTAGAGGACCCGACTGGTACAAACGTCCTCTAAACATCTGCATACCACTGATGAATGCTGGAGCCAAATGTGTTGCATTTAATTGCAAGTCAGTCCAGGCAACCCAGTGCAATGATAGGAAATTCTTGTGGCAGAATTATGAGCTTAGCTTGTCTAAAACATAAAAAGTGGAAAATTCAACCTCCAGAAAAGTTAAACATCTGTTCTATCTGTCAGAGTGAAGTAAATAACTGTGGTGTGACTCTGACTTTCTGTTAAATTAGTTTTAAATTGATTTACGCTGTAAAGATATACTCAAGAACAGTTTTTTTATACTTTGAAAAAATAGGAATTCTATAAATTATCAACATTAAAATCCCCTAATTAGACAGTTGTCCACCGTTTTATTTCTCTGAGGCCTCTGTTGCTCCCTGAGTTTTGTGATGTTTAATGACCTTGTGTGATCCGCGTGTGTTCCCAGGAGCAGCTGGAGGAGTATCGTCCAGGCCAGGAGCTGGAAGAAGGATGGATCCTGGTCTGTAAACATACCGAGGGAGGCGACAGGCTTGTGCCTGTGGAGTCGCCGGAGTCCGTCAGCAGGCACCAGCAGCTCTTCGGCTACGACCACAAAGCCTGTAACAGATGGGAGCAGGTGGTGGACGTGGAGAACGCACTTCACATCGGCTCCAAACCCAAAGTCGCAGATTGCGACTCGGCCGCTGTCCAGAAGCTAAGGTGAGCTTGTTTACATGAAGGAGAGCATCTAGATTATCGTGGTGTTACAGGATGTTAAACTCATGCGCTAACGTTGAACATCGAAGGTACGTTCCTCCCACCTGGACGTACGAATGCGACGAGGACCTGGTGCACTACTTCTACGACCACATAGGAAGAGAGGACGAGAACCTGGGGAGCGTGAGGCAGTGTGTGACCAGCATCGACGTCTCCTCATGTTCAGTAAGAAACATTTAGATTTACTGTGTCCTTTACATTTAATGCAGCAACTCTTTAATCCTTTTAGAGAAACAAGAAATAAAAGCACAGATTAATTTTAAATACAGAGGTATTAAATCAATAGATTTAATTGACTAAGTAAACATTTATTAAATCATTTACATTATAGATGTTTAGAATTTTACAGATCGAACTATTTTGGTATTTGTTGTTAGGAGGATCCCAATGGGGGCGTGAGCTGTCTGACAGATGGTGACACTGAAACTTTCTGGGAGAGCGACGGCATGCAGGGCCAGCACTGGATCCGCCTGCACATGAAGAGAGGCACTGTAGTCAAGTAAGAAGCCACTGGGCTGCAAAGTGAAAGTTAGAAAAGACCAGTTGTTGTGTGTTTAAGGGAGATTTAGGTAAACAGCTAAATGTTTATTTGGCTCATGTTTATTATTTCATTGCACAAAATGTCAGATTACTTTGATAAATATCTGTAGTGTGCTGGATGGACAGGTGTTTTTCATTTCTCCAACCATAGTCCCAACCCTGGAAGAACTAAACTTAATGAATTAGATCAAATGTTTTACAAAAGTCAAACATACCTTTTTATAAATCTAATCTTATTCTTTTCTACTTTTATTTATGGTGACACATTTGGTCTTTCGGTTGATTGATAAGACCACTTTGTCACAAATCTGTGGAGATGTTGTGCTGTTCCTCACAAACCATGCAAATCTGGTGGAAACGCCATGTGTGAATAACCACCAGCCTGTTTTTCTCTAATATTTTGTGATGCCAGTCTGACTGGAACTACAGAAAAAACAGAATGGTGCATCACTGTCAGCTCAACATAAGTGTGATCTGCAGCAGGCACATGCATGGACAGACAATGACACATGATGATGACACTTCAATCTTTTTAACTCAACCTGTGATAATTAGTTGCAGCTCTGAGTTGTCTTTCTGTTCTTTGAGCCAAATGAGGGACAGATATGTGTGTGAACTTCAGCTAAAGCTTCTACTTTTCTACTTTTCCACCATGTTTTTTAACAAACTTTCTATATGAAAGCACTCTTATTATTAGTACAGTGACTCATAAAATCCCCTACACGTAGCTTCATAAATAAACATATCACAAATGTATTTAGAATGTAGAAGAATTATAGTTTGTTTTACTTTCAACAATTTTCGTAATAAAACAAGATTTAGCTTTTGTCTCAGCATGAACGAAGCTTAAGGAGCAATTACAAGCAGTGATGAGCAGTGGATGAATGTTTTGCATGTTTTGCATGTATTTGGTTCAGCTTTGCATACACTCTTGCAACACGCTGTGATATCGTCGACTCATCTCTCCTGCAAACACACAGATTTTGCTTTCAGCTGCCAGTATTAATCTTATCATAGTCTTTTTATTTGCGATAGTTTTCTTCTGGTTTCCTGTGTTGTAGAGGGAGTGTTGTTCGCCTGAAACATCTCTCGCCACAAACCAATTTACACACTTTTTCTTTCAAAAGCAAGATTGTGTCATGAGCTAAATCTGGCTGACGTGGTCCTTTTGGTTGATGCCATGATTCAACTTGTACTCCTTCCCCTCACATCTTATGTGTTTCCCCACAACCGAGGATGAAAACAAACCAAACTTTGTTGTATCTTTTGGTTTTGTTTTCGTCCACTAGTAAGCTGATTTTGACCGTGGACTCAACGGACGACAACTACATGCCCAAGAGAGTCACAGTTTATGGCGGGGAAGGGGACAATCTGAAGAAGCTGAGCGATGTCACCATAGACGAGTGAGTTTCCTCCAATGACATTTGCAATGCGATTCACAAATATGGACTTCAAATTACAGAATGAGGCAAAAAAGAGTTGTACATGTAGTTTTTATTTGTTCCTAGTAATCTGATTGGAGAAATATGCGTGCTGGAGGACATGGTCTCCCACCTGCCTGTCATCGAGGTTCGGATAGAGGAGTGCAGAGGTCAGACTCTGTTTTAGTTCAAATGTTTAATGCAGAAGCTTCTGTAATGAAACCAAATCAGAGTTTTTCTTCTTTGTCTTTTCCAGATGAGGGGATAGATGTCAGGATCCGAGGTTTGAAGATCAAGTCATCGTGTGAAAGGGACCTGGGTCTGAATGCTGATGTTTTTCAGCCTTCTAACCTGGTGCGCTACCCCCGTCTGCAGGGCACCGCTCCGGATATCCTGTACCGCAGAGCCTTAGTCATCCAGAGGTAGGCCGGCACGTAAACGGCCATGTTGTACAGGCACATGCCTCAAGCTTTAAGATCTTTATTTAGGATGTCAAATTTGAAATTTTAGAGTAAATTTCTGTGACTGGAAGGTATTTACTTCTGTCTCTGCAGGTTCATCTGTGTCCTGGACAATGTGTTGCCACACCTGATTCCTGCCTGGGACTACAGCCTGGGTACCTTCAACCAGATCAAAGTGAGCCAACCCAAAGCTTTTATTATTCGAAGTGAATAACCACCGACCGCATGTGGGTAATGTTTACGGTCATTGGAACAAAATGATTTCAGTGATAAAAACTAAAAAAATGTTGACCCTGGTTTTAGGAAAAGAAAAGTCTGGTTCTGGATGTGGAATCTGTTTTTTGCAGCTGGCTTCTGAATTTTAATCGATATTTGTCTCATCTGTCTTTGCATCAGATTTTTCCCCCCTTGTTTTATCGTGACTAGCCAAATAGTTTTCAGTTTAATTCTTCTTCCTATGCCTCCTGTTTTAAACAGACACTTTCACAGATTAACATGTGGGAAAACAAGACACCTGCATGTATCTGTAGTGGTATGTGTCCCTCTGCCTTCCAACGTCTCGCTTTAAAATCAGAATCCCTAAAAGCCACTTTGCATTTTAACTCCTGCTGAGCTCTAATCGTAATGCAAGTTAACTTTTCCTTCATCAGAATAAATCTTTACCAAGTGTTTTTATCTCCTTGTGTGTTCTTTGTAGAGCATAAAGCAGTTCTTACTGCTGTCCAAGCGCCGCTCAGCGCTCATCACTCAGTGCCTGAAGGACTCAGAGACCAGTAAGCCGAACTTCATGCCTCGACTTTACATCAACAGGCGTCTGGCCATGGAGCACAGAGACAACCCGTCTCTGGACCCCAGCTGCAAGAACGCTGTGTTCAGTCAGGTACTAAAAGGCCTAAAAGACATGAACTTCGTGTCTGGACTCAGGAAATACTAATGACTTTATATTTTCTCTTGCAGGTGTTTGAGGGGCTGAAACCATCTGATAAATTTGAGAAGACTTTGGATTATAGGTGTGTTTTCTCACTTCCTCGTGCCTCTTGTTCTTCATACCTGCAGCTCAAGTTAGCATCTAATTTCCGACGTGTCATTTAACTCGTCAGATGGCCGGCTCGCTATGACCAGTGGTGGGAGTGCAAGTTCATCGCGGAGGGAATCATCGACCAAGGCGGAGGATTTCGGGACAGCCTGGCAGACATGTCGGAGGAGCTTTGCCCCAGCTCAGCCGAGTGCCCCATGCCTCTGCCGTTCTTCACCCGGACGTCCAACCAGGTGGGCGGTCACTCCTTATCTCTGCTACACGCTGACAGGACTTCACCGTCCTCACTTTTCTCACACTGTCATTCGATCCTCCGTCAGGGCGCCTTAGAGGCCAGAGATTACTACGTTCCCAGCCCATCCTGTAAAGACTTTCACAAGTACGAGTGGATAGGTCAGCTCATGGGAGCTGCTCTCAGAGGGAAGGACTTCCTGGTAAGTCTCTTCGTCTCAGTGCAAAAATAAATGGCAATTTAGCCAGAAAACGGGAGAAAATACAAATGTCTAAAGATGAGTAGCCTGTAAATGTTTGTAATTGTAAATGCTGCATGTTTGACACCCCTGGTATAAATATTAGATTTTTCTGTGTCCGTCCTGCAGGTGTTGGCTCTGCCTGGGTTGGTGTGGAAGCAGCTGACTGGAGAAGCCATCAGCTGGAACAAAGACTTTCCTGCAGTGGATTCAATGCTGGTGAGAACATTCAGACTATTTACATCATTCACAGCTTTCTCCTCCATAAGGAAGAACAATCTAGTATAATTTATATCTCATTACTTTAATTCCTGTAAACGTGTGCTCAGGTGAACTTACTGGAGGCCATGGAGAACATGGACAAGGAGACGTTTGAGTTCAGGTTTGGGGAGGACCTGGTCTACAACACCCCGCTGACTGACGGTCAGATGGTGGAGCTCATCCCCGCCGGTAGCAATGTAGCCGTTCGCTACGAGGACCGCAGCGAGTTCATCCGCCTGGTGCAGAAGGCTCGTCTGGAGGAGAGCAAGCAGCAGGTGAGGCTTTTCTCCTTTCTTTTTTTTTTTTTGCGTTTGTTTGTTAATTTGAACTCCTAAAGTAACACTGAAGTTTTCATGTGCTTGGGTATTTATTTGTTTCCTTGTTTGTGTGTGGCGCCACAGATTGCAGCCATGCAGGCGGGGCTGTTGAAGGTGGTTCCTCAGGCCGTGCTTGACCTGCTTACCTGGCAGGAAGTGGAAAAGAAAGTGTGTGGAGACCCAGAAATCTCAGTGGATGCTCTGAAACGGCTCAGTGAGTATTCAGAGTGAATGATAATAACTTCAAGACAGTTAAAGTTTTTTTTACCAGAAGACCATGGATAAAGTAGAACACCAGAATACTTTAACTCTGGTTGGGCCGAAGCAGATATTTTGGCTCATCATAAAACACAAAACATTTTTAGCTTTTGGCTGAGGTTTTGACATTTTTCACAAACTGCAGAACGAGCTCATTTACATGTTTTTTTGTTGCAAATTACTTAATAATTACTTAGTAATTAATCTTTAACTTGGTAATCTTTTACTGCAGGTAAAAGTATTAAACTATCTTGTTAATAACCCTTAAATCGTCCCGCCAGCACGTTTTGAAGACCTGGAGCAAACTGACATTAGAGTGCAATACTTATGGGAGGCGCTGACCAACTTCACCAACGGTCAGTTCACTGATTGTTGCACCGCTTTTAAAAACTTTTTTATCTGAGTAGCGTTACTTTACTTGTGTCTGAAGGAAGAACGATTTCATCTCTCTTGTTTTGATATCCGTTTTCAGAGGATCGCAGCAGGTTTCTGAGATTTGTAACTGGTAGAAGTCGTCTTCCTGCACCTATTTACATCTTCCCTGACAAACAAGGGTGAGCTCAATTAGATCCCAATTTACTTTAATCGGTAATAAGTGCTTTGTGCTACCAGTAGGAAATAATTCATTCACTCAATTTCAACATGCGTGTATTTCCCATTTCAGCTCAGACACAACTGATGCGCTTCCACAGTCCTCCACATGTTCCAGCACCCTTTATCTACCCAACTATCCAAGGTACAAAGAGTTGTTTTGTTTGGATGCTTTCTTTCTATTTTTACAATTAGACACTTGTTTTTCTTTTCACAAACCAAACGTCTTCATATTTACAATTTCCAGTCTATATTTCATCCATATAAAACTATTTATTATTACCATTGATATCATCTCAATTGCATTTTTGCTTCATTTCTGTTCTGCAGTGCGAAGGTTTGTGAAGAAAAGCTGCGTTATGCTGCGTACAACTGTGTGGCCATTGACACCGACATGAGTCCCTGGGAAGAGTGATCTCCCTGCTGCGACACTTAAATGCTGCTCAGCCCACAAATCACCGCAAAATGGAGACATTTCGCCAAGTTTATCACTATACCCTCACAACTGCCAATTAACAATAGCTGTATATAATAAAGAGCTATATGGAAACATGAATGTGAATGATGATTGCTTATGACATAAATACTTACTCTTAACCATGTGCAGTGTTGTGCAAAGGTATTTAACCACCCAAAGTTATTTTTATATTTCACAAAAAAATTTATTTAAATACATGTACTACTTGTAAACATAATAGAAATACAGTATGTAAGGCAAATTCAGAGTTGATGCAATTCTACCTTGAAAGTAAATGTATAGAGTGACTACCTTTAATCTTCAGCATAGCTTGAACTCTCTTAGATGAGCTTTCCTGACATTTCTTCAAGCAGTCTTCCAGAAAAGGTCTCCAGGTTTCTCAAAGGTCAAGCTCAAAGGTCAAGTCCAGACACTGGAGAGAATTCTTCAAGCCATGACATGATGTCACGGATTTTTCAGTCAAGTTCAAATTTGTGTCATTTGGTATATCTGTCTGTCTCTTTTCCTTGTTTTCATTCTAGGAATACTGTGTTTCTTTTGTCCACTAGAAATGCTAAACCTGTAACTTCCCAGAGGCCATGTGACACTGTTGCAAACCTTTCTCTTTCTGGCCCGCCTCGGACACAGTTTTCACCTTCTTACTTTGTTCAGCTATGACAATTTAAGAGGGAAGAGGAGGGAAAAAGTAGCAAGAACCAAAGCCCTCAGTGTTTTATAGAGGGGAGCCATTGAGTAAAGCGCTGCAGGTCACATGATCCCATGAGAGACAGATCTGTTCCAGCAAAGTTACAATATCTGGTTTCTTTAGAGGGTAGCCTCTTTTGAGTGGCGAAACGCGTGAAAAACTTTACATGAAACTCAAAAATAATCCCTTAATACTCACATTAAGCTAATATATTTCCTTGAAGGCACTTTCTGATGAATACCAATGTAAACAAATATATATGTACTGAAGTAGTGTCATAATAGTAAAACAATTTCTGCAAGTCCCAGTTTAAGATAAAAATCTTCACTTTACCTTGGTTTCTTAGGTTAACATTTATTTCTTAAGGTTACAAAGATATTTTTAATAAAAATTCAAATTAAAAATATAACCAGTGGTGTAGTCCAGGGTATATGGAGTATATCGTAAAGTCAGCATTGGGTACACCCACTTCTAAACCCCTGTAATGGCACCATACTCTTATATATCAGCCAACCTAATTTTCCAACCTCAGTTACAACTTCAGATGAAGGCATCAAAAAAGAAAAGACGTATCAAAAACTTTGATTCTGGCCCCTCTGAAGACGTGTTCAGGACGTTTGGAAAAGACATCTTATAACCTTTTCTGGACCACTTCTTGCGCAGCTGGAAGGAAGTGGCAGCCATGATAATCCACACTTGCATAGAACCTTATTAAGGTCATCTACGTTCTGCAAAGCACTTTACATCTGCTTACCATTTACCCATACACATACAGTTTTTATTCAATATATCCAGTTACTGTAGCAAACAGTATTTTTTTCATTGATTACTCACAGACCATATGCAATGTATTCAGTATCTTGCCCATGGTCAGTTTAACAACAGAAAGCACTGGGATCAAACTGGCTTGGACCTGATTGGGAGATATGCATTTTGTTTTTTTTCATAATCTCCTAAAAATGAAAAAGTAGTTCATAAATTTCCTTTATCATGTCCTTTACCATGAGTCATCAGATCATGATAAAAGGGGATGATTCTTGTCACACAGTTTCTTGAGGACACAAATTTCTAAGCAACTCTGTTATTTTCATGCAGTTGTAATTACTGGTTTTCATAAAAGAATCATGGACAGAATGATGAGTGTGAGCAGCCTTTAACGTTTTACACTTCTATGGCTTTTTTTCCTTTTTTGAAATAAAATCCGTATGAGGTGTATTAAATTTCAAATGAATTTTATCATAATGTACATGACATATCCTCCATGAAACACTAGATAAGAACAGATTTGACAGAGTATTTAAATTGCTTTTTGTGTTACATTTTAACGGCTACAATGCAGCTGAGTATGTGTGTTTGGATCATCAGTCCATATATTTTCTCCCTATTATCTTTTTTTAACCTGGTAACATTTCCAAACAAGGTCCAACAAAACCTTTGACTATTTGGAGAAAATAGTAAAAAGAAAGGGATAGTAAAAAAGAAAGAAGGAGAAAAAAATGTTTGATTTTCACCTGCTGATTTATTTATCTATACTGCTTCTATCTTGCAGTCATTCAGTCTGTTTCTCCAGGAATGCTGTCTTTCCATCAAACCCTGTAAAGGTGGTGAGAGGGCTCTGTGTTACTGCAGGGGCCACATTAACATGAAATCTTGGGCCCTTGGGAGTAGGGCTGTCCCGATACCACTTTTTCATTTCCGATACCCATACAGTTGAGTATGGTCGATACCTGTTACCGATACTTACATTTTGTCAAGAGCAAAATATTGTGTCGAACCTCACCTCAAAACCTGAAGGTGTAACTGATAAAGTCCACAACAGAAGGTGTGAGAAAAATTTAGTCATTAATTATTAACCAATGAGTTAATTTAGAATAAATGTAAAGAATTTGTGTAACACACGGCACATTTACCAGTTGTGTTTTAAGAAAAAAGAACCTGAGTAAACCCTGTAGAAAATGTGCTAGGGCGATCTCATACAGGGTGCTGGGGTAAAAGGGCTGGATAGGAAATGTTGATTGCCTGGTATCGGCAACAGTATCGGCATATTTCAATGCAGGCCGATACTTTCCGATCCGTGTTTTTTTGTTGGTATCGGCACCGATAGCCGATACTGGTATCGGATCGGGACAGGCCTACTTGGGAGAAATCATGCGATGTGCAAATCCTAGGCTTCTGATCAATTTTAGGGGTATGGTAAATAGAGTCATCTTACATGTAGCATGGTACTTCTATTTTTAAATGGACAAAAAATGAGTATACACACTTCTCCAGGGACCACTACATTGAATATATCTTATTATACAGTAACCAAACAGTGTTATGTAGCATTCATTTATTTTATTGTCTTGACACATTTAATTTCAGAAGAAATTCAAAGTAAAAGTAAAACAGTTCTGCAATATATAAATCAATTTTATCAATCAAGGAACAAGGATCTTTACCTATTGTAATATGTGATATGAAATAAAAAATATGAGTTTTATCTACGAAATATAACATTTGATATGTATGTGTAAGCATTCTTATATAGGAAAAAATGCATTTACCACAAATTTATTCCATTAGTACTTTATTGTGATTGTCCTTATGTAATAAGTCTACTGATATAAACGAGATAAAATGAAACTTTGTAGCTATGAACAAGGAAACCTCGTCTGCTAATGTTGTTGTTCTCGCGAGAAGCCGAAGCTTGAAACCTCCCCATGAGCCTTTGCGATTCCTCTTTCTAGCCGGCGCCTGAGAATGGGTACGTGTTTTCATGCTTGGGTCGGAGGCACAATCTTTCTCCATCTGATGTTTTTACGACGGAATATTCTTAAAATGGTTTGCCATGTTAAAGCTAAATATTATTTACACAGATAAATCGCCAACTTAGTTGTCAGATGTCATGATTTTCTGATAAAATTGAATAATTTCTAGTGGTTGTCAGAAATGCTCCAAGATGGCTGCTTTCACTGGCCATATAGCTAGCTGCAGATGCTGAAGCGTGGAAAGCTACTGTTACCTTTTAGTGGAAAATAAGTTATTTTACCTGAAGTTGGCAGTGTTAATGCATTTATCAACTATATGTTTATTTTGGTACGTTTGTTGGCAAATATCTGAAGACAAGTGAAATGATGCAGTGTTAGCATTAGCTAGCATGCTTGTCGTGATCCTATGACGCTAAAACACTTGATGGAAAACGGCTGATGAAAATACCTATGTGGCTTGTTTCTGTAAATGTTGGTAAATATTTTAATCATGTATAGCCAGCATTTTCCTTATGCTACTACTCGTTTTTTGCTTGAAGGTTGTATTTCAAGATCTTGAGATGTAATGTGGAAACTTGTAAATATGGGTACAAATCTAGTATTTGTGAACTTGCCTCAAAAAGTGATTTAATTGCTTGAGTGATGTGATGAAACTCTTAAAGCGGAATCCAAATGAAAATGCGGACAACCTTTACCTTGGAGAACTGATCACTCAAGCGTCAAATAACCTTTTGCTTTCATTATCTGGTGATGAGTCGCTAACTAGTATGTTTGTCCATTTTCATTCATTCAGGTATCTCAAGGGACAACTGGCATAAACGCCGCAAGACCGGCGGTAAACGCAAGCCCTACCACAAGAAGAGGAAGTATGAGCTCGGACGTCCTCCTGCAAACACAAAGGTGAGTAGAAATTGGTAGTTTGCCCCTTTCCTTTCAAAGTGTTAAATGTTGCAGCGTGGGTGATGAAAACATGACCTTAGGTAGGTCTTTTTTGAGCCGTTTTGGTTCAAAGCTTTGGGCTTACCAATGTTAGGACTTGTCATAGTTACACTGACACGCTTTTAGTGCAGAATTTTGATGTAGTTGTATTTCTGCAGCTTAATTTCTGGATACTAAGTCATTGTTCGTTTAATTTTTCTAGATCGGACCTCGTCGTATCCACACAGTGAGAGTCCGTGGTGGTAACAAGAAGTATCGTGCTCTGAGGTTGGACGCTGGAAACTTCTCATGGGGCTCTGAGTGTAAGTTTCTCCACTGGTTTTTGTTATGATATGAAACTATGCTCGTCTTTCTATGATGATAACTTTGTCCAGTTCTGCTACTGAATGCAAGTGGTGATATTGAGACTCCTGAGAAAGACCAGCACAGCATATTAACTTTCTATACATATTTAATTAAACTGAATTGTAGAATGTATTAATATGAATTAATAAGTCTTTTTCTTGCATAATTCTTGTGTATTCAGGCTGCACACGCAAGACCAGGATCATCGATGTGGTCTACAACGCCTCCAACAACGAGCTGGTCAGAACCAAGACCCTGGTGAAGAACTGCATCGTCCTCATCGACAGTCTTCCCTTCAGGCAGTGGTATGAGTCCCACTACGCCACTCCTCTGGGACGCAAGAAGGGAGCCAAACTGGTATGTAAAATGGTTTTAACCTGTGGTCATACATGCAGATTGTTGTTAACCCTGTTTTGTCTGTACAGGTTCAATAACACTGCTGTTATAGCTGTAAAAGCTTGTGTGGGCAAAAGGCATTTTCATTCCAGTACCAAATAAGAACAGCAGTCTTGCTTTATTATTCCTGCATTTTCTGTTATTATGCAGGTTCTGCTTTTCCTTTTAGTTCTAGATGTGTAGATATTTTGGAAATGAATGCTTTGCAATCTTTAATCTTGTTTGGTAGGATCTTGCCTAAATGTGAACATATGCAGCCGTCTCTTTTTGGTGAGCTGGGATTACAAAGTGTTCATGCTGTACGTCTTTCCATGATGATAACTTTGTCCAGTTCTGCTACTGAATGGAAGTGGTGATATTCGACACTCTGAGAAAGACTTACCAGGCATCAGCGGCAGATTTTACGTAATCATCAGGTTTAAAAAAGTAAGTTCAGAGTTTCATATCTTCAAAATATGCCTTGTTTCCTGTCCTGCTGCAGACTCCTGAGGAGGAGGAGGTCCTCAACAAGAAGAGGTCAAAGAAGACCCAGAAGAAATATGATGAGCGTAAAAAGACAGCCAAAATCAGCTCTCTCCTGGAGGAGCAGTTCCAGCAGGGAAAACTGCTCGGTGAGTAACAGTTCATATGACCTCTGCTTCATTTTACATACCAACTTTCATATATTTATTCAGCCCAAAATATTTTATAGAGAGAAAATAAAACTGCAGGCAGGAAGTTGTAGAATTTTCTAAAAAATATAAAAATACAGATTGTAAATTATATATAATTTAATTCAAATAAATTCAATTGTATTAATAAGACTTTATCTGATGGTCACCTAATGGCATTTCAGTCCTCTTAGCCTTTGTTGTGCCTGAAAATCATATGACCATTACCTGAGCACAAGAATTTGTGCTCTAAGACTGAACAGTCAAGTGAACAAGTTGAAAATCATTAACCTTTATAATTTCTCATTTTCTAAACAATCAGTTTCCAATGCAAATTCCTCATTCGGAGGAAGAAAGCTTCCAAATTGGCACACTTGTGTGCTGTGATGGGTTGAATTGGCTATAAATGAGCTTCGCTGATCAGTTCTGCCGTAAGGGTGTGCATATGAGGATATTTGATCGTGGACGATTAGAAAGTGTAGACGATTCGCCAAAATGAGATGTATAGATCGTTTAGGTCACATTCTATACGTTGCAGTTCTATGTCAATGATGAGCGACAAAACCATCAGTCACTCTAAGGCGAAGGTGTAATAATGCCACTGAAAACCATGGTGGCAGTGTTGAGCCGAAAGAACACAAGGGAGAAGAGAAGAACGGGAAGAACAAAGACTTGGAAAAAAAATGTACAAATTACACAAGATTTAAGAATAAAGTTTTGCTAGTTCAGGCTGTGTTAGGTTGTTAAAAACAACTTTATAGCAGCGCATTACCGCCGCCAAGAGCGTCTGAAACTGCCATAGGATCGCTGGGTTAAATATGCACTGCTCAGCACTGCCCCCTGGTGGCGGCCGACCATAGAAACATAAAACATATGGAAGCATGGGGCTGATATACATACAATGTATCTATGATGAGTACAGCCACACTGCATGACGTTTGAAACGTGTCTATGTGCCAAATGAATCACATGGGCCTTTTAGTATGTTTTTATTCTTTCTACAAGTTAGCAAAACTGCAATTACTTATATTAAAATCTGTTCAGAAAGCTTCTTGGACCTTGACTTGGAATTTACCTTATTCCCCCCTACGGGATTCGTTTACATATAAATTTTCTGGTTGCACTGACCAGTCTCCAATCAGTCTCAAACATGTAAGATTGTGATAAAATCGAAATTGTGATTTTATAACAAAAAATCGTGATGAGATTTTTTCTATATTGCCCACCCCTATTCTGCCGGGAAGTCTTAGTGTGGATTGCATGGTTTCTGCTCCTTCTAAAGCAGAGTTATTCAATTCTGGCCCTTGGGGACCACTACCCTGAGCGTTTTAGCTCTTTGAAACCCCAGTGCACTGGATGCAGATTATTTTAATTGCTCATTAAGTTAATTGCAAGCCTGCTAATGGTCCATTCAGTTGAGTCAGGAGTGTTGAAGCATGAATACCTAAGATATGGTCCCTAAAGACAAGGACTGAGGAACAGCTAATGTGTAGAAATGGCTGAATATGTCAATACATTATCTAAAATCTTTAACGTTGGTATCTTGCTTGGTATTTTCAAGCTACAAACATTTAAAATGTGATTGCTGCTTTGACAAGACTGTGCTTCCATCTTTTCCTGCAGCTTGCATCGCCTCCAGACCTGGCCAGTGCGGCAGGGCAGACGGCTACATCCTTGAAGGCAAGGAGCTTGAGTTCTACCTGAGGAAGATCAAGGCCAAGAAAGGCAAATAGATGTACAGCTGTTTGATACGACAATAAAATACAAGTGTCCCATACTGTTTGCTGTCGCTGCTTTATTCTGTTTCTATGTTGAAATTGATTGTGTCCCCAAAATTTTCAACTGTAAGACTAGAAGTTTAGGGGATATAAATTAAAAATCTTCAGTACTTGAACTAAAGAAAAGCCATTTATAGCCCATGTTGTTCAACTCACAGGTCTAAATGCAGTAAATGACTCCTGAGCTTGAGGAGAGTAGGAACCTGTTGGCTCTGGAAAAAAGACCTTTTCCTTATTTTAAGCTATAATGGAGAAAAAGCAGGTTAGAATATGCAATTATGGAACTATTCAATTCATGAAACATCAAATGTTTTGGTTTTTGTTATGTAACTTATCACCTTTTTGGGGGAAATGGTTTTATCTAAACCATAAACTAGAAGATTTGCAATTGGGCAAAAGTAACATCCATCACATAGATTAACAATCAGCCAAAATATGGGTTTAAACACCTATTTTACAGACTCTATGACAACTGTGTGCAAGTACTTGAAAGTGGGATTTATCATGTAGCTAGTTTGTTTAATCTGAATTAATCTATTGTGCCCTTTTGTAAGGGGTTTATTTGGACCAAATTTATATCTAAGTATCTTGTCTATATTCAGCTGTGGCATTGTGGAAAAGCGATTCTATGTGTAGATTATTTAGTAAGGGGGTCTTTTCCCCTTCAAAATACAGTCATTTAGCTGCAGAATGGAAAGTTTTTTGTTTTTTTTTAAGTTAAAGTTCATTGGCGACTTGTGTGGATTTGATCATATGGCGCCCTCTTCTGGCAGACGATCACTTTATGGCACAAAAGGTCCTTGTGTTGTTTTTACAGTCTATGGTTTGGGTGCATAATGTTAGTCAGACTGCCTTTCAAACTTATTCTAGGGTACATCTTTTTTTTATCCGTTTTCAAGTGAGGTCAGAAGTGTTTTTCCATTTACTGAGTCTTAAGTCGGAATCTTGTAGGAGTCTTCAATTCACTGTGTAAGCTTATGTTGAGTTTTGTGGTGTGTGTGCTGTTATGCTATAGGTCTACTGTCTTTATTTTGATTCAAGAAAAATTAATAGATATATAACTCTTGGAGTCTATTTTTTCTGTTGTATTTTCATGGTCTTTGAGATAGTTTTGAATGACATTTTTTTTAAATCTTATGTCGCTAAAATGATAGGTCCAGTTAATACACAGTCACATCAGTATGTTGAGTGATGTAAACACCATAACATTGTTTCTGCAAAGATGAATCTGCATTAATAGCGGATGATGTGACGCTGATTTGACACCTGATCATATTTTCCATGGCGACGACGCTGGCAAGTAAAAATATATCAACAGCAGAGGTGAAACTTGTTAGATAATGTAAAACTGGGGCAAAAGTCACAGAGCGGATGCCGACATGTGACACGTGACCAATATCACCACTGTGATTGGCGGAGAGGATATTCATGTAGACGTGGGGCAGAGGTAGCCACTAGTTTGTTCTGTTTATACCACAGGTCTCATCGGTGCTGCAAAAATGCTGCTCACTAAGGTATGCTTTTTTACATTAGCCATTATCTACCGTCTAGATTCTTATATACAACCAATTAAAGCTTTTAACTGTCCTCCAGATTTTCATTTTCTGTTTTTCTGTCAGATAAAGAGAGGTTTGGTAGTTACGTCACAGGCTAGCATTAGCTAGAAAAATGCTACATCTGATAAAACACTGCAGTTTGTCCTCGATAAACTATGATATTTTGCTCATATTTTAAAACAGTCACGTACTTAAAATAGTTCACCGTTCATATCACAGTAATGGGCGTATGTTCCCTTTGAAATGTCAAATTTGGACTCTTACCTGAAAATATTCGACAATCCCAAGGTCCCGTTGAAGGTCCAGTGAAATTAGCTGTTTGTAATGGATAAATATTCATGAAGTCTTATGTTAGCTGAGGTTTGTCTTTCTGGTCTTTTGTAGTGCAATTTAGGGTGACATGAGTCTTTTCCACCCTCCCAACTGCTTACACCATTTTTTAAGGAAAAAGCTTTGCTCAGTCACAACAATGAGGCCAAAGTAAATATTTATTTACTCTTACATTGATAAAGATCCAATGATTTTCAGTGGATCCTAATTCTGTTTTATTTCAATTTTTTGCACTTGAATGCTGCATGCAGCTCAGTTGCAACAACAGTGCTTTCCTACTATCTTATCTGACTGAATCCTTTCAACCTAAGTGACTTTAAATACCTGACCCTAAAAGCTAATTTCATCCACCACCCAGGTCCTCCGAGCCGGTCTGCAGTCTGGGATCCGTCTGCAGGGCACCAGCGCTGCTGCTGCCAAAGCTACAGCAACTTCTAGCAGCGATACAGGATCCCAAGGCTTCTCGTTTGGTGAGTTGGCTGTAGAATAATACTCAAAAGGAAATTATGATGTACACAGGATAGGTAATTGTTCCCCCCTTCATAGTGTTTGTGAAGAGCCCCCTCTGGAATAGAGGGCCTTTGAGGAGTAAAAATGTGCTTGATGTTTTGATATGCAGAACTGACCGAGCAGCAGAAGGAGTTCCAGCAGCTTGCCAGGAGATTCGCACGTGAAGAAATGATACCTGTGGCACCTGCTTACGACCGAAGTGGAGAAGTGAGTAAAGCAAAGATAAGGATGCAGGCAGTGTCTATTAAATTTCACAACATCAAAATTGATACATGTGCTGGAAATTAAATTGAGTAAAGCAAGTGTCCTGTGTATCCTCGGATGAAAACTTTACAGATTGTGTTATGATCAAGTCCTAAACTAAAATAGTTTTGTTTTTAACTTATAAGCTATTAAGGCAATTCTTATGAACTTACACTGTTTTACCGCAGTCCCATTGTACAGCTGTTTTAAGTTACTCTGAATTTTTTTTGACAGTATCCTTTCCCCATCATCAAGAAAGCATGGGAGCTGGGTCTGGTGAACGGCCACATTCCACAGGAATATGGTACATTGTTTTCTTTTTCAGCTATTTCAAACTTTCCTAATAACTTTGTGCTGTTCCTGTAGAAAGTTTTGCTTATTTGAGTATTTTGCACTCTGATGTTAGACATGATGAAGCTGGGTTTAAATTTAACCATTTAACTCTAAAAATGTGAAAGTAACAAGGCCAGGATTGTGTTTGGATGACATTAAAAAAACTAATAAAAAGTTGAATTTGATTTGCTTTGTGTATAGTGCCAATTGATGTCTTATATTTCTAAGGAGTTGATGAACTTCTTTTTGAACCATGTTGTGTTTTTCCTTTTTGTATGCAGGTGGAATGGGTTTGTCAATCTTTGACAGCTGCCTCATCACAGAGGAGTTGGCTTACGCCTGCACAGGAATGCAGACCGCCATGGAGGCAAACTCTTTGGGAGTAGGTTTGATTTCCAGAGTTGCCATTTATTGCTAAATTTATGGCTCATTTATTTAGAAAATTACAGGTTTTCTAAATCCATCTGACTGTAAACATAATTGGTGAAGAATCTTCAAAATCCCTCTTAATTCAGATATGTGAATGTCTGTATCCTCATCTTAACAAATGTATGAATCAGTCAAAAGAAGAGGGATTACACTGGTGGTAAACAATATAACATGTTTTACTCACCTCGTCAGCTTTTTACTGTTTGTTAGATAATATTTTAGCGGGTAAAGAGTAAGCAGGACCATTTCATCTGGCTACATAATCAACAAGCACAACCTTATGTAATCAATGAAGGAGGAGTCTGATGTCTTGAATATCAGAAAGCATTTCATATTGAGGGGTCTGAGTGATGAAGGTCCTAAAACAACACCTTGTTAAAACGATTAGTTGGTATCCTTTAGAAGGGAGGGGGAACATTTTAAAACACTTTTTCCTTCCCTTTGTTGTAGCCACAGACCCCACCTTCCACTGCACTGAAATGAGCTAAAATTTAGCATCAGCTGCTAAGTGATGAACCCACATGACCAGCATGAGGAAATATGTTTCATAAAGTTGAGGGCTTTTATTTTTCTAGAGTATCTTTAGTTTTAATATTGGTTTAAAGAATCTTTAGACTTTATTCTTGTTGCTCTAAACAGATGAGTGTTGTTGAAACACTGGAGATGTAAAAATAAACCCCTTCAGGTTGCTGTGAGGGCTTGGAGGGGATGTCTCAAATATCTGTTTCAATTCTTTAGTTTGGAAAAAAGTTTGTTCTTTTTCCCTTCATGCGTCTTGAACATCTGTGTGTTCATAGTGAGAAAAGTGTAGAAAGACGTTTTAGAGTGACTTTACGTTAAGTAGCTGAAGTGTTGGCTTTCAGTTGAAACAATGACTTAAAGCTTTTCTATTTAACCTTTTTTATTTGGTATCACAACAGTGACTCCTTACTGAATGTGCTGGTCAAAGCGATGTTATAGCAATGATCACTAAAAAGTATTGTGGGGAGTTTAATTGACCTTTTTATTCTTCCTGCCACACAGCAAATGCCCGTTATTATTGCTGGTAATGATGCACAGAAGAGAAAGTACCTGGGAAGGATGACTGAAGAGCCTCTCATGTGTGTAAGTATAATGTACATTGCCTGAAAGGCTTTACTGGAGCACATTTAAACCTGCTGCTGTATGTTTCTGCAGCTATGTTGTGAGGACAATATCACACATTTTGAAGTATGTTGAACTGCATTGGCTTTAGCTTACTTAGATTTTCTCTTTTTTTTTCTCAAATGGCAAATAAAAAGCAATGAGTTGTCACTTCAATAATGTGATTGTTCAAATATGAAATCGGTAGAAGTTGCAATAGAAAAATATTTGCAAAAAAGAATAAGTGGCTGATGAATACTCCTTTGCAGTTTTTCTGGTCATGTCTGAACAATGGCGGGTTTCTGACAGAAAAAAAGACATTTTAGAGCTGTAGGAATTAAATATGTCATTTTTAAAATTTTCTTTCTGACACTATTGCCATAAAGGGGAGTTGTCTGTAAATAAAGCAACAGAAGGATACGTAGGTATTTTTAATAAAATGGGGTAGGGCTGGGCAATAAATTGATTTTATTGATAAATCGAATTTGCTATTAATGAGGATTTAATTTTTTGAAAATTGAGATTTTCTTAGCCGGAAATATTTTGCTGATGTTGCCTTCCCTCACCCGTACAACTGTATGCGTGAAAGTTTTCATTGTTCACAGCGCCAGGGCCTGCCAGCTTGTTTTACAAGTTTGTTTCACAAATCAAATAGCTGCACTTTAAATTTAGGTCAACTCCCTGAATGAGTGATTAAAATAAAAGCATGTTTTCCCATAAAATCTAATATTTGTGATTTGTTTTAAAGAAAAAGACAGGAAGATAAAAAAAAAATGTGTTTAGAAATCGGATTTGGTTTTAAAAAATATGAGATTTTATTTTTTTGGTCATATCGCCCAGCCCTAAAATGGGGCATCACTAGCAGTTTCAAAATGAAAATGTTGAGCTTAACTATTTTATGAGTTTATTGTTAATTATTCATCTGGTATAAATGATTCTAACAATGTGAAGGCCAGCCTTTCTTTTTCTTCAGCTCAAACCTTGATTATTTTTGATTATTGGTCTTGCTGATTTATTTGTTTATGATGTTTTGTCTTTGGCAGGCATATTGTGTGACTGAGCCGGGAGCAGGCTCAGATGTAGCTGCCCTGAAGACTAAAGCTGTGAAGATGGGCGATGAGTATGTTGTTAATGGCCAGAAGATGTGGATCACCAACGGAGGAAAAGCCAACTGGTGTGTAATACATTTTTGTTGTATTTAAAGGCCCATTTATGCTCCCTGACGGACGTAATTTGGGGCGTCCGTTCCAAGCGTCTTCATGCATTGCTGTCTTCATGCTTCCATGCGTCGTTTCTGTTGTTACGGCTAACCTTCGCTAAGCGGCAGTGCTGAGTTTATTATAAACTCCGCGATACAACGTTAGATTCAAACATCGATTGGCGGCACAAACGCGCTGCTATTAAGTTGTTTCTAACCACCAGCACACTGTGAACACTTGTAGAACGTTATTTCAAAAGCTTGTGCAACTTCTAATGTTTTTTTCGCCGTCTTCATTCTTCTTCTATGGTTTTCTTCTTCCTGTTTATTTTCTTCTTCTTCCCTGGTTTGTTTCTGCTCCACTATGTTCAACACTGACCCCGCGGTTTCCGGTGGTATAACTCCGTCGTCTGCGTCGAGTGACGAATGCGCAAGGAGCCTGAAAACACACCAAAAATGCACGAAATTGACGCAGAAGACGGACGAAACTTTCCCTGCATCTGCGTATCCGTCATCTGCGTCGAGCATAAATGGGCCTTTAAACTGTATGTATAAAGTCCCTCTTGAAAATGTTAAATATTTATTTTAAATTTTGCTGGACTTGACTGGGGGGATAGCAATAAGAACAGAGAAGAAAGGGAAAAGGAGTTAAAATATAAATACTGAAGCTCCTCTGGGTAGAAGTTAAAAAGGAGGGTTAAAATATCATACAGGAAACATCCAACAACATCACACTATGCAAATTGAGACACACAACTGAATATCCCGCATTCTTTGCAGGAAGGCAAAAGATTGATTAAAAAAAATAACTAATGATAATAATAATGATTAAAATTAAGAGAAAAAGAATAGAGAAGCTGAAAAAACAAACAACAATAACAAAACAACATTTTACTCCAATCAAACCCAGGGCATAACACAAAGACAACTAGCCAGGAGTACCATTGGCAAGCATGGCTAAATCACAACTCACAGGTAAAAAAGTGAACATTTCCATGGAAAGAGAATCGAGATACCCCTTCGTCTCTCATGAATGCCCAAAACGTGCGGAAAGGCTAAGGAGTAGGGCTAACAGGGAGAATTGAGATTGGGCCTTATTCTTGTTTTGGGGACGTCAGGGTCTAACCTTTTAGTAACTGCTCAAAATAGGTTATATAATTATATCTTTTAGTAGCTGTCACCTTTTCAGCCCTTATATGAACCAGCAAGTTAAATACAAATTCAGAATACTTTGTCTCTCAAAAAAGGCTAAATGAGCTGCTTCTTTTCTCTGCAGCAACTCTTCATACTTTACAAACATGACATAATTCTGTGTCCTGTCAGAGTGGACGGACAGACGGAGGACAGACATAGGACAATGTAATGATTATTCCTCCCTCTGAGTACTCCCATCTGTCCCTGTTTCTGCCAGCCTGAGTCTTTTTCACAACGGGTGACAGGGCCCTGCAGTCCACAAACACAAAACTGGTGGGGAGGCACCCCCTACCACCACAGCCACCTCAGACACTGACCACCCCTCCCCAACACACGCACACAACACACCCAACAGCCCCCCAATTGTGCCAGAGCACACCAAAGCACTCTTCTATAGCTTTTTGATTGGCTTTCAATCCCCACACCACTAACAAGGTTCTGTATGGTATGTGTGTGGTGGGCTTACTAAGGAGATTTAGTGGAGGGGGGAGCGCAGAGGTGATTTTTCAGGGGGAGGAGGAGGTAAGTAAAAACTGGGACAGATGGGACTGATTGTTGCCCTCTGCACATTAAGACGGAGACATCTGCAGAGAGATGTAGAACTGGATGGACTGGACAGAGACGCAGAAGGTAAACACACAGACACACACACACACACACACACACACTCACGCACAGAGAGATTTGCGTGTCTGTCCACTCAGACAAGTTCCACAAACATCTGTTGATTTATGTTGTTTCCTGCTTTCTGGAGGCGAGTCCCCAAAACACCACACTACCAGAACTCCCACACACTCCCTCTATATTGTAATGTGAGTCTGACACACACACAGATACACACACACACATATATATAAACACACACACACACACACACCTACACGCTTGTTACATCAAGTTCAGAAAGTGTATGCTGGCTTTTTCCCATGGCAACAGAAAATTCCACTTTCTGACTGCGTGGCAGTTATCTGACAAATGTGTCATGAACTACTGCAGTTTCCATCATTGTCCTCAGATCCTCCTGTCAGATGTCTGAAAACATCTTCCTGATAGAATCTGTCAGTTCTGACTCAGTAAAATCTAATTATTACCTCTGTTGGAAAAATGCAGACTCAGCCTCAAAAGAATACGTTTTTGTTAATTTGCGGGACTGAGTGGCATGATTTAAGTGTGTAGAACTTTTCTAAACTTCATAAATCTGAGTTTACTTTAAGTACATGAGGTTGTGGATGAAACTTGATAAAGTAAAATCCACACAAATTACAAGAGAAATCTTGGTTTTATGTCCAACAACAGCTTACTTAAAATAAGTGATCAATTGTAACTAGTTCAGTTTGCTGTAGGAACTAGTTGTGGATGTGGTTTAGCTAAAATAATGTCAGACCTCCATCTCTAAATCCCAGTATCTCTGTTATGTTGCATTACTTTCTTGGTTTTTCTCTCCTCTCTAGGATAGGATGTAACCAATGTTTTCCTTTTTTTCTTTGTTTTTGTCAGCAACAAGACAGTATAGTTTTCGCTTGATGTAGAATCCATTTGTGTTTTTTGTTTTTCACCATTTTTGTTTTCTGAAATATTTAAAATTTATTAGCAATTTTGCATCGGACTTGGCGTGTATAGGCAAAGATGAGGTTTTTCATCTCAGAATTATTTGTAATTTCATGCCGTTTTTTCGCACCAGTCCCGGTGTTATAAGGCCTTTACAGGTGTTGTTCCTTGGAGCCCGCTCGATCGAAAGACACCTCCCTTCTGGTTGCCGCCAGTTGCCACTGAACCACATCATAGCTAATAATCATAAAATTAAAGGGACTAGGGGCAGGATTTGAAAAAGAATAAACATGCAAGGACAGCCTTTTGATGCTAATGGGGGATGAAGTGTTAAAAACTAAAATAAGGAGCCTACTCATGTATAGCTCCATTGCCTTGAACAGGCTGTGTGCTGCATAATGTGTTGTAGTTAGGGGCTCGAATTTCCCAGTAGTTTATTCAACTACTGTTTGGGGTAGTAATATATTCTTTTGCAGCCAGTAAACAACCTGGCACCATAGAAAGCCACTAAAAAGTGGCACTAAGAGGAAAAAGAATTTAGCAGCGGCATCTTGTGATGATATGATAGAAGCTGGGCACCCAGCCGAATATAAATCGAATATGTTTTGGATTCATAGAGGCAGCTTCAACTTTAATTAAGACTAAAAGAAGATGCTGACATGGCTCATTTCCTAGTGATCAGAGTGATTAGAGTTTATGAAAATGACATGAGATCAGTGAGGAGTCAGAGAGACCTAACGGGCAGTAACGTTAGCTGTAATCAGCAGTTGCTCCAGAGCACTGAAGTTATTTACTTTCTTGCTCCACATGGTACTTTCTTAAAATATGCTTGGTGGTCTCCAGTAAACTGTAACATAGTAAGCAGTGTTACACCATCACCAGTGCATTTGGGGGAATATGGACAGTCTGGCAAGAGTTTGTGCATGCTGCCATTCTGATGAGTCACCAGTCACCTGTAACACCAGCTTTGCTGAGGCCTGCAGTTCAAATGGCTTATCTGCAGGTCGAAGCTCCCTTTGTTTCTTATGCACAACAGAGACAGAAAAAAATGTAGCATCTGCACAATTTCAAAGAAATATCTGCCAGGTCCAACATTAATGACACAGTCCACTAATACCATTTATTCTTATTATTTAGACGGTGGACAAAACACTGAACATAAAGAGCTGGTGGGATCTCTTGTCTAAATTACTCCTTGACAACATTTTTACACTCTGTTATGACAGCCACACCGTCATAGCACTGGCTGATGCAGTTGTTGTGATCAATGTTGCATTAACGAATAGTCTGCTTGATTACACCTGCTCCTTCACATCTTTCCTTTCATCCACTATCAGTGCAAACACTCCAGCTTCCTGTACCTCCCCACTTATTTGTTTCCTGACCATATTTTCCATGATGTCAACCAGTTCATCTTGTCTTAAATGATGAGTGTATTTGGGTTATATTTTTCCATCAATTCATTTTCTGTACCACTTAGTCAATTCAAGGTCGCGAGAGGGCTGGAGCCTATCCCAGCAAGTATCAGGTGAGACGTGGACTACACCCTGGACAGGTTGCCATTCCATCACAGCTTATACTTTTTTTTTGTTTCTTTATCTTCTTTTACATGAAACACCCTTCCCCGGATGAGGGTGTGCTGCTGACACCAGTCGTTTCTGGGCAGACAGAGTGATGCAGACTGCTTCCTCCTCAAATTATTCATACCATGGGGGTTTTCTTCAGCGTGTACCTATCATCCAAACTTCACTGTACTTTGTGTCAAACATCATTAACAGGATGATTAACAGGATCAATATTGTATTAATGACATTGTGACCCTTGAATGACTTTGTACCAGAGCAGCTGTAAAGGACGTTAAGGAATTCTACTGATCTTTTGTCATAAAACCTCACACTGGGGGGATACAAGACCAGAACCTGCTATAACATTGTGTGTCACAAATGGGGATTGTATACTTTAAAATAATTTGAGGGGGAGGGGTGTGTTTATAAAAAGGTTTTATCCTGACTGAAAACCTCAGTTCAACTTATCTTTCCTGGGTGAGTGAACTCGCAAAAAAAACTTTTTCCCTTCTCACCTCTGAATGTCTGTCATTTATCGGGAATTTTTCCCTCAACAGGAACTTTGCCACAATTGGACTTGGTCTGGTAGCCCCAGGTTTTTTACCTCCAAGCTGGGGGACTCTTTGTAAAGTTTAATCAGAAAACATTCTTAACTGAAACACGGCGGTCTGTACATGACTGAACATTAAAATACATAGCATGCTAGGACCTCGATTAGCAGGAAAGTTTTGCGCCTATATGAAAAATAATTTTATGAACCTACCAGACCAACCAACGGTCCGGGACACCTCTTCCCAGGCCAGAGCCTTCTTTTGGCGATCCCGAAATGCATGCAAGGTCGGGTCATACAACACTGGATGGCCAGCAAAGGCAGTGATCAACGTTTCCGCCATAATTTTGCCTCGTAGTCGGAACTACTTTGACTCGGCACCAAAGTTCAGCGGTAGTTTCCGGGGACTCCGAAAGTGAACAACGTCTGGATTCCGATTGGTTTTCAGTGTTTTACAGC